>AWUE01014087.1:0-10591 GCA_001974825.2 Corchorus olitorius
ACAATGGAGAAAACGCCTAGCCTCCTCCCCACCCTGGGAGGTGAAATTGCAACTTGTATTTTGTTCAATTAAGGACAAAATAGTGAAATTGACCAATTGGAGAGGTTAGAGGCTGAGATTTCTTCCAAGGAGCATACCATGATGATCCTTGAGCTATGTAGATCATCATGGTAAAATTTCACCTCATTCTGACATCGGAGTAAAAACTTATGCTCGGTTTTCAGTTAAGGACATTTTCGGGAGCGAAACCAAATTCACCATGATAAAGAGCTCGAATTAACTTGGGATTTTTTCCATGATCTTATGGAGATATTCTAAGCTTACTGGTGAAATTTTGGTTAAATCCGAGATCGTTTGCAACTTTTGCATTCTTTTCAATTAAGGACACATGGCTTTCTCACCCCGTTTTAAGCCATTTTCTTAATTAATTCTTATTTTCATGATTTAAAGAACTAAATATGGCCAAGTATGGGTAATTTCGTGGCTTTGATAATCAGAGTTCAACTCATGATGTCAGTTGGCCACTACTTAGCCAAATTAGCTAAATTCAGCACAAAAGAAGCAACAAAAGCCTGCTGCACTATGATAGGCAGAAGGAAGAATTGTCATCAATTACCCAGGAGGCATATTTTCGTCTCCTATCTTAGCAAAGTGGCGCCCTTATGCATGTCCACTCCTCTCTTCAGCAGTTGGATGCAATCAGAAGAAGAAGGAAGCTTCACTGCACTTTCCTGAAAGCTGTCATCTGCATAGGTGGAGGATTTTGCCTTTCTCAGCAAGGCAATTGCATTAAATGCTCAAGCCCAAACCGTCCCCTATATAAAGGGAGGCCATTCTCAGGTTTCAGCAGATTCCGCATCTCAGACATTTCTCCCGAGAAATCAAAAACCAGCTCCTGCAGCTACAAACTTGCTCCGCGCAAAAAACCAAGCTCCGTGCTTATTTTCTCTCTGGCTCTGCGCCATTTTCACCTTGTTCATCACGAGTTCTTCACTCGTTCTTCATATTTTCCTTGTTTAGATCTTGTCTCCGGACAAACAAACACTCTTTTAGTGTTTTTCTCTTGTTTCAATCTTGTCTCCGGACATACAAACACTGTACACGTGTTCTTCATTCAGAAATAACAGATCAGTTTGTTATTTTCTTTTCAATTTCAATCACAATCAAACAGATCTCTCAGATCTGATCCAAAAAGAGGAAGGCCCAGTTTGAGAAGCAGTTCGTGTGGATCCAATGATTTAGATGCTCCGGTGTGACTTTGATCCAGTCCCCACAATCGTTCTGATCTTTTAATCTGCTGCTCCGCGCACCAGATCTTGTTTTTACAACCTCTTTGTCAATTTCAACAAATTGACTGGCACGCCCTTACGCTGTCATAAAGAATTCTCCGCGAAAACTCTAGCAAGAGATTTTTGGCGCAACAATAACAAAATAAAATACTAGTGAGATTAAAGAAATAATTAAATAAATATTCCAATTTCAAGACAATCGCACTCTTGGGATAAAAGGATTTGATCCTTGGCATCAATTGATATCTAACTTGGTAAATAGATGGCGTAGATTAACGTCATCGACCATTAATCTCTATCTTTCCTTAGTCTTCATTAGTCCTGACTCACGCCCTAAACTAAATCCTAATAGATTTACTAACCTAGTTCCAAACTTCTACTAGATTCAAGTAACCCGTTCCTTCAAGAATTAGAAAGATCTTAGCCAACAATAGACAATGTTCACTAATATAGACAACATTCAACCTATTCCCAAAATTCTCTTACAGGGCTACTCTAAGCTGCTACTTGTGATTTGATTACCTACGATTGCATATAGGAATCTCATCTAACAATAGAAATCATACCTAATTACAATAGATGACCATTCTACATAATCAAGCATGAAATCATTCAAATAATTCAGAGAAAATTGAAATACTTACAAGATAGATGAATAAACGCATAACCTCACAAATTAAATACCCAAAAGATTGAAAGTCTTAAAATTGAAATAACTTAGAAGAAAAAGATTACAAAATATCCAAGAATGGAGCAAATCTCCATTCTTGAATTTGGAGAGAAAAATAAAGCTAACGTTAAAAGTCTAAAACTAAGAACTAAAAAAACGCTCTTCCAATGTCTGGCGGCTAGAACCTTTAAATAAGGGTTTTGACCTAGCTAAAATAATTAATTATTAAATTACAAATTTGCCTAATAAATAAAATAACTAACAAAATTAAGTATAAGGGTATTGGAGTCTTTCCCAAGGCTTAAATATGTGAAAATATCCAACTGGTAAAAGATTTGGGTCAAAAGAGATCTTAATCCACGAAAACCCTGCTTCCAGATTTATTCCCGCAAAGCCTGGTTCGACCCGTTTTCAGGTCGAGTTCGACCTTTCTGAAGGTTGAAACAGAATTTTTTCAGCAAAGTTCTAAATAACTCCAATTTAGCTCCTTTTGCCTTGAAACACTCCAATATGTACCTAAAACATAAATATGAATAAATTAAACATCAAGTACATAAGAATAGGCACATAATCAAATCAAATTAACATATAAAACATAAGAAAATATGTGCCTAACAAATTCCCCGACACTTAGGGTCTGTTTGATAAACTGTTGAAAATTTTCAAACCATTGAAAATTGATTTTTTTTCTTTTGTTTGATAATACATTTTAGATTTTGCTTAATAAGAAATTTTCAATGAAAAACTATTGAATCGGAAAAGTAACTAATGAGCTACTTATCACTTAACGTTTAACACGCTCAGCTACATCTTTTATTTAAATTTTTTTTGGCTATATTACCCTCAAAACAATACGTCTCCTTCCTCCATGTTTCAATCTAATCAGTAATCCCAATCCTCAAAATTCCATAAGACCAAGGAAAAAAAACTTCTTTTTTTTTATTCTGTCGAAGAACAACAAATACTTTTCTCGAAAAAATACTTCTCTCAAAATTGTTTTTTTAAAACTATCAAAGGACCATTCAAGTAAAATTGGATTGAATTCTTTTTTTCTTCTTGTTGTTCTTCTCTCATCTTTTTGGGTACCAAACAAAAATTAGAAAAAAGAGCCATTTCAAGTCTCTTTTACACACAAGGAAGTTTGAAGGACATCAAAATTGGATGTAAACCTTCATCTTTATGTCTGCCAAAAAAAAACTCTGAAAAAAGAAGAATTGGGTTTCTGCTAGATTCATATGGCGTTGGGTGAAGAAAGACAAATTAAAGGCATTACTTTAGTTTAATCGACTTTTTTTAACATTTAATAACAATATTTGTTTAAAGATGATTTTATGTTATAAAAATAAGGGTAAAATTGTAAATTAAATTTTTTTTATCAAACGCTATATTTACATTCAGTCCTTAATTTTCAGACTGATATCAAACAGTTTTTATAGTTTGAATTCAGTATTTATGAGATTCAGTACTAAATTTTTAATACTTAATTTTTCAGCACTTAATTTTCTGTTTTATCAAACAGAACCTTAGATATTGCTAGTCCCTAGCAAGCTAGAAAACAAAACAAAGACTAAATACTTAAAAAAAACTAAAGACAAAGCAAACAAATGCATATGCAAACAAACACTCTAAAATCAAAAAGAAAATCACATGCAACAAATGACCTAATTCCACTTTCGTAGGCACACGGTAGTTTTTAGCGTAAACCACAAGCCATTAAACCGCTAAGCATCCCTAGAGGAGGAGTATAGTCTCCTGAGGGCTTACTTAACTAGAACGAAACCCACAAACATTATGTAGAAGAATTTCACTAGAGAAGCAAAAGACTTGAAAAATCGAAAATTTTTTAAAAATTTAAAAATTCGTTTTGAAAAGCCTTCTCTAGTAAAAAGAATGCAAATAATGGACCTTTAAAATAGACATTTCCCTCCCCCACACTTAAATAACACATTGTCCTCAATGTGAAAATAGTTGCTAAAATAATCAACCAAAAATTTGTTTTGATCAAAAAGAATTTTTAAAATGGAGTACACAAAAGGTCATCTCAAAAATTCATCCACTAATTCTAGAAAGGTATAGTATAGGTTAATAAAAATTCAAATGTAATATAAATCAAATAAAAATATGCTCAAAAATCCAATCAAAATATTATAGGGTTCATCATACCTTAGTAGGTATTTATAATCCATTCCTAATAGTATACTTACCATAGGCTTGTAAAACTATCCAATCTCCACTAAAAATTAACTCAAAATGAAATAAAACATAGTATACACAAAAATTAGAATGCATTAATAATTAGGGTTGTAATGGGACTAATGGGTAAAGTGGACTATCAAAGAAAAGGTGAAGGTTATATCAAAAATATCTCAAGAAAGGTGAAGTGAAAATAATCATGGGCAAATATATCAATGAGTAGTCCAAAACTTGGCTCCAGGAACTTCAACTTTATTCTTCCTTCACAACTTTACCATAAACAATGAATGCACAAACAAATGTCCATAACTATAAGTATAAGTGTCTCTCTTTTTTTTTTCTTTTTTTTTGTTCTTTTTGAATTTTCTTGGTGGTTGCATTTTATGCTCTCCCACCTCAAGCAATGATAGGCATAGTGCCTGCATCTTATGCTCTTCCACTACACACATGTGTTTATGGGTTAATAAGTCGGTAACCAACCTATTAACACCATCACATGCTTCACTCATTAGCTTGACTCTTTTCTTTCTTTCTTTCTTTCTTTTTTTTTTGACACTTCTCAAATCAATTGAATCACTTGAACATCAACTCAACCCTTTAAAATAGGATCTCCAACTAAGGAATAGTAGGAATGCCTCACCAATAATCGATCAATTCCAATGCTTTAGCCAAGAACCAACAATGAAACAAGTCAAACTTCACCAATCATGAAATAATAAGGCTAAGAGAAAACTTGTCTTCCTTTAAAGGGTTAGGGTTCTTTGGGATAATGTGGCTAACAACAAAGAAATATATCAAATATCGACTATAAACAAGAAAAAGGCACAATGAGGTTAACTACTATGGTCTTTTAAAAGGGATGGCTGAAATTAGGCACAAGCTCAATCCTAAAATGCATATGTTCTAGTTCCATAAAAGTGTACACTATAAAAGATAATGAGCTAAATATATAAATCGCCTCGAAAGGATATTTAAGCAAGTTCTAGAAGTAATACTTTATGAAAAACTCCCATATAAATTTCAATCAAAAAAAATCTTGCATATAAAAATTTGGCGTATATTACAAATGCCTTAATACTAAACTAAACCATGCCAAACTAGCTTTCATAGATAAATCAAAGAGATAAGACAATGTGTACTCAAAACAATTTTAGAATTTTTGAAAACAGTTTTCAAAAATCAATGAATTGTTTTAAAAATCTTTTTGGTTAGATCAATAGCAACACATTAAGCACAAAAGTGGGGGGAAAATATCAACAACATGATATATGTAATACTTAATTTATCAAGAAAGTGTCGACCCATTCCAATAAATCAAGCAAACGAAGCATAAGCACATAATATCATAGGATGTCTTAAATAAGGTCCTAAATATGAACTATGCAAAAATTAATTAAAAAGCTAAATTTACATAAAATTTAAAATTAAAACAAAAACAATAAATAAATCATTGGGTTGCCTCCCAACAAGCGCCTTTCTTAAATGTCTTTGGCTAGACCTTTCCATTCTCTATTCATCAAGGAGGATCTTTCCAACCCAAAGCAAAAATCAAATATGAACAAAATCGAAAGATATGATCATATAAGAATAAAAGAAAAGTAAAGAGATATGGAAGGAAGTCACCTATTTTGCTTAAAGGAACTCCATGAATGGCTAGTAAAGCCAATGCCCTTGTTGTTGCCGTGGTGGTTTTGTGCAAGAGCTTCTTCGAGTGAAAGAATAGACTCCCCTTGCATTCTTAGCATCTCGGCAACATTGTTAAACTTGCAGGTATCATCATTTTTAAAGAATGGCTCCATTGTCACCCATTCGTCACATGAATCACCATTGAAGCACCCAAACTTCAAAAACTTCTCAATCCCTAGGAAATCTTGATTCTCACATCCCAAAAACTCAATTGGAGAAGAGTTATCAACCATATCGGCTTTAGATGCGGAATCTCCACTTAAAGTTGGCTTAGGAAGGATTTTAGGTTGATTTGTTGAAGAAGTTATATCATCAAGTTTGTCTGGGAAAGTTGTTATTTTGACCCCTACGAAGGTCGAGTTCGACCTCTCCAGATGTTGAATCAGGAAATTTTCTGAATTCTGCCCAGTTCGACCCTCAATAAGGTCCAGTTCGACCTTTCCCGCAGGTTGAAACATAGTTCGCTTTCTCTTCTTTTTCAGCTTCGTTCTCACCTTGGTTCACTTCCCATGCTTCATTTTCTTCTTCCTCAAGGGCATCGAGGTAAGCTTCGGTCCTTCCTAAGGAAGCAACAAGTTGTCCCAGTTGATTTCCCAGATCTTGTATTTCTTGTTCATGTCTCGATAGTTTTTGTTTAATTAACAATTGTCCCTCAACAAGTTTTTCCATTAAAGCCACCAAGGTTGAAGTTGGAGCTTGAACTTGTTGTGAGAATTGAATTTGTTGTTCCTCCAATTGGTGATAACTTGCATATGCCTCATAGTAGGAACTATGAAAATGTTGATCTCCATGCTGCTCATATGGTGGATAATCTTCATAACCTGGATTGTAAGAACAATGGTTGTAATAAGGTTCATCGTAAGAAAATCCATCATAAGTGCTAAATTGGTCCATGATAAAAAAAAATAGAATTTTAAGTTAAAGGAACGAGTAAACCAAATTTAGCCAATAATTCTTCAAGACTTGAAGGGAGGGGTGACTTGTATAGCAACACCTAATGCCTAAACCTGCAAAATTAAGAAAAACACAAAAACAAAGAAACAAAACAAAACAAAAACAAAATACAAAACTAAACTAAACTAAAGGAAAGTAAAAAAACAAATGAGTTCCCCGGCAACGGCGCCAAAATTTGATGGGTGTCGTATTCCATCAAAGATAAAAATCATACAAAACCTATAGACAGGATAAGTACGAGTCGATCCCACAGAGAACTATCGTTTTAATTATCTTTCCTAAAGTTGTATTAAACTAAAATGGGGGATTTTATGGAGAAAATTACTAAACTAAATAAATAACAAAATAAAATACTAATGAGATCAAAGAAACAATTAAATAAATATTCCAATTTCAAGACAATCGCACTCTTGGGATAAAAGGATTTGATCCTTGACATCAATTGAAATCTAACTTGGTATATGGATGACGTAGATTAACGTCATCGACCATTAATCCCTATCTTTCCTTAGTCTTCATCAGTCTTGACTCACGTCCTAAACTAAATCCTAACAGATGTACTAACCTAGTTCCAAACGTCTACTAGATTCAAGTAACCCTTTAAGAATTAGAAAGATCTTAGCCAACAATAGACAATATTCACTAATATAGGCAACATTCAACCTATTCCCAAAATTCTCTTAGAGGGATACTCTAAGTTGTTACTTGTGATTTGATTACCTACGATTGCATATAGGAATCTCATCTAACAATAGAAATCATACCTAATTACAATAAATGGCCATTCTACATAATCAAGCATGAAATCATTCAAACAATTCAGAGAAAATTGAAATACTTACAAGATATATGGATAAACGCAGAGCCTCACAAATCAAATACCCAAGAGATTGAAAGTCTCAAAATTGAATTAACTTAGAAGAAAAAGATTACAAAATATCCAAGAATGGAGCAAATCTCCATTCTTGAATTTGGAGAGAAAAATAAAGCTAACGTTAAAAGGCTAAAACTAAGAACTAAAAAAAAGCTCTTCCAATGTCTGGCAGCTATAACCTTTTAAATAAGGGTTTTGACCTAGCTAAAATAATTAATTATTAAATTACAAATTTGCCTAATAAATAAAATAACTAACAAAATTAATTGTAAGGGTATTGGAGTCTTTTCCAAGGATTTAATATGTGAAAATATCCCGCTGGTAAAAGATTTGGGCCAAAAGAGATCTTAATCCACGAAAATCCTACTTTCAGATTTATTCCCGCAAAGCCTGGTTCGACCTGTTTTTAGGTCGAGTTCGACCTTTCTGAAGGTTGAAACAAAATTTTTTCAGCAAAGTTCTAAATAACTCCAATTTAGCTCCTTTGCCTTGAAGCACTTTAATATGTACCTAAAATATAAATATGAATAAATTAAGCATCAAGTACATAAAAATAGGTACATAATCAAATCAAATTAACATATAAAACATAAGAAAATATGTGCCTTATAGTATCATATATCTCTTCAATTTTATTTTAGGGATTGAAATAAGCATGTTAAAAGATATAAGTAATGATGATAATAATTGAATAAAAATAGCAATAAACTTTTTTGTATTTGATTTAAAAAATTAGCGAAAAAAAGTACTCCCTCAGTCCCATATTATCTGTCCCTTTTGGGTCAAAGTTTCCTAACTTTGACCTTTAATTATAAAGAAAAAATATAAAAATAAATTTTAAAAAATTATGTTTTGATTAAGTTAAGTCTTAAACTTTTCGAAACATATTTTTTGAAAATTTGATTGTATTTATATTTTTTGTAATTAGAGGTCAAATGTATGATTGGTTTGACCCAAAAGGGACAGATAATATGAGACGGAGGGAGTATTTTATTATGAGTTTATATATAATAAACCGTTAGTGAAGTTTAGCAGACTGCACAAACAGGGTCTTCAAGGGTGACATGGGTCCCCTACAGTGTGTTTGGATTGAGGGACCAGTAAGGTACGGCATGGAACGGGACGGCATGAAACGGGACGGGATGGGAGGTCCTTTTAGTTAGTGACCCATGTTTGGATTGGAAATTAGATTTGATCCATGGGTTTTGAAGGATCAATTTTGGTCCTTCTTGATCCTTATAAGTCCACTTTTTTTGGTACTCCAATTTGGAGTACTAACAAGAACCAACAAAGTTTTTATTTATCAAATGTTAGGTGATCCCTCATGTTCCTACTTTTTTTATTTTAAACAATCCAAACAAGAATTGGTCATTTCCTTCATTTCCTTTAAAAAACCCTCATTTCCCATCCTATCCTGTCCTATACTGATCCCTCAAAAAATTTATCCAAACACACTGCTAGGAGTAAGAAAATATTAGCAAGCCATATAGTTAGAGTGAGAGACTGAGAGTAGAGTAGCGGGTGTAAAAAAAAAGAGAAAAAAAAAAGATTGATAGCAGAAGAAAGAAGGAGAAAGAGGAAATGGAGCATCCATATGTGCCCACAGATCTGAAACTGCCTGATTATGTGCCCGTCTCCCTCTCTCAGTCTACGATTCTCGCTGTGTACGGCCTCGCTTCCCTCCTTGTCGTCTCTCTCGTCTGCCTCTTCTCTGGTTTGTTAATTTCTCTTTTTCTCGTTAGTTTACCTGTTAGATGAGATGTCATTAGAATGTAATCTAATCTTAACTGCTTCAAATCAAAAACACAAGTTCATTCAGGAATTTACAATTATTATTAGTACAATGTGAATCATATTGCTTCCCAAATTAATCAACTAGAATAGAATAGAATAGAAATGGGTAAATTAGTTGTAACTAACTATGTTGGTTGTGGCAGGGCGGGTATCCAAAGTGGATAGATTGCTCATGTGCTGGTGGGCTTTCACGGGACTTACCCACATCATTCTTGAAGGTTATTTTGCTTTCTTTCCTGAATTCTACAAAGATATGACTGGATATTATCTGGCTGAAGTTTGTAAGTTCCTTTTTAATTCTCTGCTTGCTTCTGTTTTTAATTAATTATTAATTAATTAATGCTATAACAACTTAATTTACTATTTCTCAAAAAAAAAAAACAAAAAAAAAGAAAAAAAAACTTAATGTACTCATCATTAAGGCTGGCATTGGCAGGGAAAGAATACATCAAAGGTGACTCCAGATATGCAGGGAGAGATACCGCAATTGTTACTGTTGAAGGAATAACTTCAGTTCTGGAAGGTCCCGCCAGCCTTCTAGCAGTGTAAGATTTTACTACTTTTATACAATTAATATAACCAGAAGATCTTATTTATGAATGTCTTTTTTTTTACTAGTTTTAGCTTTCACGTGCGTTGCACGTGATCCAACGTGTTTTAATTAAATATTTTTATGAAATTTTGATAAACACACTATAAAATTTTGATGATTATTTTATGAAATTGTGATAAACTCCCAATGAAATACTGATAACTTAACTATGAACTTTTAATAAACTTTTCTATGAAATTTTGATAGCCCCTCTCTGAAATTTTATTAATCTCCCTATAAATTTTTGATACCATAGTATGAAATTTCGATAATCTCTCTATGAAATTATATATCATTATCATATTGAACTCCTCTATTTAGTAGCATATATGAATGATTCCTATTAAGCTTTCTCATTCTTAGATTGAGCTCGTCCGTTCAATAGTACAAACATATATCATTCATATTGAACAATGTTGGACTATGATTCGAGGTTTTTTTGAATAATAGGCCCTAAATTAAGCATTTTCATAAATATCGAGCCCTTGATAACTCATAAAACATTATATATACTATGATTTAAAGATTTCACAAAAAAA
>AWUE01014088.1:0-17575 GCA_001974825.2 Corchorus olitorius
AATTTCAATTCCAAAAGTACAACTATAGATAAATTTATGTCTAAACTCATCAACCTAACCTAGAAAAATTAACGGTCTATAGACAAAAATGTATAAAAGTCTATAATTTACATAGTCGGTTAGCTTTTTAACAAAAAAAAATTACAAATTAATTCATATTGGATGTTCAAATTTTTTTCCTCTAGATTAATTATTACAAAGAATATATTAATCAAAAAAGTTGATTACCACATAAATTGATAATATATTTATTAATATTGCTCAAGAAAAAAAATGCTATTTATTAAACTTTTATGTCAATATTATCAATATTATATTTTTTTATATAATTTAAAATCACAATCCTTTAATGATTAGGACTTTATATCTTAATAATGGCAATTTTATATATTTTAATAGTGACATAATTAAAATATATTGGCAATTTTATATATTTTAATAATAATGGCATAATTAAAATATATTTTAATAATGTCAATTTAGAAATATGTTTAAAAAATAAGGGTACAATCGGAAAATATAAAGTTTCCCCTTATTGGTACTTTTATATATAGTATAGATTAAATTAAAAAAAATAATAATAAAGGGTTGTTGATTATCTTATCTGGCAGATATGCTATAGCCAAGGGAAAGGGGTACAGCTACATACTCCAGTTTGCCATCTCCCTAGGACAGCTCTATGGAACCCTTTTATATTTCATAACGGCTTACTTGGATGGTGATAACTTTGCTATGAACCCATATTACTACTATGCATACTATGTTTTGGCCAATTCCTTCTGGATTTGGATTCCCTCACTCATTTGTATCCGGTGTTGGAACAAAATTTCTCTGGCAGTGCAGAGCCAGAGCTACAAGAAGAGTAAACTTCGCTGACATAGAATGCAAAATACACTGTCTCGATCTTTGTTTGACTACTATTTACTTAACTTTTAAGCGGGCAAGCTTGAAATAATTTAAGCATTCCAATTTTACAAGGTTAACATTTCTTTCTTTCTTTTTAGGGGTTTTGATGAACTAATGGTGATTGGATGTATTGGAATGCATACATTTGAGTGTCGATACAGATGTTATTGGTTTTAATGGAATACATACTTATTTGATGTCAATCTTCTTGAATTATTTCCTCATGATATTGTTAATTTGTTACCAATTTTACCTATTTGAATGAATTGAGTATTTCCCAGTCGATTTTGGATGCAATCACTAGCTTGTATCGAAAATGGAAAATTATCTACTACTATAACCTCTAATTGTTGCTTGAGTTAATCATATTAACTGTGTATTTTGGGGAAAATTTGTAGCAAGTAAATCATTTGCTACACGTTCCAGATTTATAACAATCTAGTATTTTCCATCATCTGAGAGGTGACAGTTTTTTGGAGGCATGTGTGGGTGTTTTGCTCCCTTTGAACTTGCAATATTTACGTCATCTTTGCTCCAACTATATTATGAAGTTTGAAAACAAAAAGCTTGGCCTACACTCGTTCTTTTCAGCACAGACAGAGCAAGCTAAGTTACTTTGATTTCAATTTTTCATCCTTTTCCCTTTCCAGTCCCAGTTAGAGCTAGGTCATTTTGCCCTGGCTATTGTATACTACATTAAACATCAGTTGAAAAGATTAAATATTGGCATAATTTAGAAAGATAAATTACATCGCTAATTAAACAAAATTTCTCATGTCATGCATGATTGACGTTTAATATATATATTCCAACCAAAACATATAAAAGAAAATAATACCAACATGGCATTTTTTTGGTTATGGATCTTTTTCCATCACTCCTCAACTTCAACACCTGACATTGGCGCTGCGCCAGTAGTTTGATCCTTCCCCTTGACATAATCCACACCAAAGTCATAGTCATCATCATCCATAGCATCGTCTGTAGTGGCCAATTTGTTTTTGGCTTTTTTCCTTCTCTTATTCTGTGCTTTCTTCATCTTTGTGTTAAGTATACCTTCCACTGCATATAGCTGCTCATTTTGTCTGCTTGCACCAGATTTTGACTTGGCCTTTTCAGCATCTTCATCGGAAGCCATGGGCTCATCATTTGCACCTTCTGATTTATCTTCTTGGTTTTCATCACCTCGGGTTGATGGTAAGGGTTGGGCTTTATCCTGGGAGCACCAAAAAGTTCAAGCTCTATTCCATCTACTAAAATGCAAAACTTAAAACTAAAAAATGGTTGGGCCACTGGCCACTTTATCTATTGATCCTATCCACATCAGTATAGGAGGGTATATCCATAGACAAACAATGTAAACTAAGAACAACGATACAAACCTCTAGCATAGTCTCATCAAAGTTGAGGGGGTTGCTAGGAGGAACTTCAACTGAATGAAAATCGTCAGCTGACTTGAGACTTCCAATGAATGAAGATTCTGTGTTGTAAACCTCATCAACATTGAACTCTTTGCCAAGCTCAGTAACGATCCTTGCCTCTGAAGGCTCTTCTTGATTTCTCACCGGGGGCATAGTGTAGTAAGGAATTTTACCTGAAATATGCCAAGTAGGATAGCATTTAATAAACTTGGTACTATTCATTCTAGTACAAGATTTTCTAACAAAGTTTAAGAGAAAAATAACATCCGTATGCCTACCTTCATTCCAGTCATGCAGAATGATCCTTGCAGCAGCCTCAACATCCACAATACCACCCTTTTTGAGCTTGCCCCTTACAGTGGCCACATTCTGAAGGAATTCGTCAGCTGATTGAAAGCCAGGAATCTTGTATATTGTCACCAACAGTCTTTCTGGACAAAGCTTGAGAATCTCTTTCACTGTGTCATCCATAGAGGACAATTACAAATTAGTATTGCTATCTCGAATTTGGTAGAACAAGTTAAAATATTGCCAATTGTTGACACCAAATAAATTCAAGGATTCCTGCCAAGACAAAAAATGCACTCAAGTGTCACTAAACATATCTCACAATCAACCACAATCTATGTGAAAATTTGATTTCAGAATATGATTGCAGCAACTCATTTAGATGCTCACCTAACATGAGAAATTAAATCTCCTACATTTCCCCTCTATCTTCTCTCTTTTCAAGCATTAGGAGATAAGTAAAGCTTAGTCTTTTGTTTTGGGTATGTTGGAGGGCTATGCCCAGGTGGGAAGGGGATGCGGAACCTGAGGTTCAAACCTCAGACATGCTGGAAAGTGACCATTTGAGCTAAGTTTCTTATTTCTCTAGTTTGTATTTATTCTCAGAAAAGGATGAGAAGGGAGTAGAGCCCTTCTTAAATCTCCAACTAAGCTCATCTTAATTAAACTTTGCCTTAACCCCAAAGCATTCACAGACGATAAATAAATGATAAAACAGAAAATTCATGAATTCAATTACCCGGACCAACTGGATCATCCAACTTCTCAATCCTTTTGCAGTTTCTGAGAGCTATTGATGCATCGTTTCCTCCAGATCGAAGCATAACAACACCAGGACAGTCCAATAACTTTACATTCTTGTCCAATTGAACTTCTTGCATTGACCTTGTCAACCCTGGAGTAGCACCAACATTTACAACATGGCACCTTTTCAAGCTGTTAATTAGGCTACTCTTGCCAACATTAGGCAGGCCAATAATACCCACTGTTATAGACTTTTTTATCTGCAAACAAACTTATGTAAGAGATTCCATGGTAGCAAAAGGGTATTCAAAATTCCAATCGAATTTAAACATGAGGATGCACCATAGAAGCAACGAATATACTGGAGAGAATCACCACTAAACATCAACAAAAAGAAAAAAAAAAAAGACTATATTGTGGTCAGAAAACAGCTAGCAACTGTACCTCGTAACTTCTTGAGTAATTTTTCAGCAATTTAAGAAGAGTTTCTGCTCCAAGACAGTCGCTTGTTTGCAGAAGATTACTAGGCTTTGCTGCCTTTGAAGATGATTTCCACGCTAAGTTGGATCTCTGCTCTTGAGTGTTGCACTTAAAAGCAACTGCAGGCAATTCTTCTCGAAGATATTTGAGCCACTTTTCAACTGCTTCTCGAGGAACAAGATCTGAGATACAAGGTTTCATTAGATAAACTTAGTAGAAAGTTTTTGATATAGCAATATTTTCTCCCGGAACTTTTGATAATCAATAAAAACCTCACTCATAAAAAAAATTAAGAAAAAAAAAAAGAACGATGAAGACATTTACCAATTTTATTTAAAAGCAATACTAGGTGCTTATCAGGGCCAGATTTCATGACCATCTTTTCCATATCGACACAACGGGTACCGAGAGGATCTCTAGCATCAAGGACTTCAAGAATGACATCTGATGCTTCAATGACTTTAACCAACTCCTTGTAGAAAGCTCTCTCAGAGTTATCTGATATTAAGAAGACATGTCAAAAATATGAACCAGCCACCTAGAACAAATCAATCTTCACCTTAATATCAACTTACCCCGGACTTTCACAATTGCAGCGGAGTCATCAATGCTCTTTCCCTCTTGGACATGTTGTTCTCTTTCATCATCCTCAAGTAAACCCATCTTCCTCTTTTTTGCCTGAGAATCATACAGGTTCAAATAATATTAAGTAATTGACTGAAAGGACCAGAACCTAATAGTAACTAACTGACCAAAAGAAGTGAACATTTGCATTACAAAGTTACTATTCATCATGCAAATATTCCAGAAATGGGCTTATCCATTTGATCAGCTATAACTAGGGAGCATAAAAATAACTGAAAAGTAAACTTCCTAAAATCCATCTCAGTAACAGGCTCAATGCTTCTTTTCTGAATACAAAAATCTAATCTAGAATACGAACCAACAACCAAAACAACAATATAACCATTAAAGAAATTTCTCTTCTCAATATAAAAAGAAAAAAAAATGAAGAGATTGAAACAATACCCTCTCCTTGCGGGCAGCTTTCTTTTGCTCCAATTCCTCAAGAGCCCGAGCCCGACGAGCTTCGAGAGCCTTGAGCTCTTGTTCCTTGAAAGGCCAATCATTGGGAATACCAGGGTCTTTCTCAACCTTCCTCTTACGATTCAATCCCAACTTCTTAGCTTCCTTAGCTTTCTTCTTATGGTGCTCCTTTACTTTCCTTATCACCTTGTACTTTTGCTTGAGTGAAACTCTCTTGCTTTTGCTCTCTGCAAAATCACATAAACAACTTAATAAACCAGAAACATGAAAAAGGGGAAACGAAGAAGGAATACTGAGAAACTTGGGTTCTGCTTACTTTTGCTTCTCTTCACCATTTTCGATCCCTACGTTGAAGCTGAACAGCGGTTGCAAACCGAAAGGAGCGGCCTTTCCCAGGTTTAGGGTTTTAGAGGCCGAAAAGGAATTTAATAAAAAAAACAAAAACCAAGTTCTAATAGTGGGTCGGGTTGACCCGAACCCAATTGCCCGATTTTTTTTTGCCCGTTGACGAAATAGAAGAGATACGAGCATCAACAAAACAAAACAAGGTTCTCACATTTCCAATCTTCCTATCGTATCTCCATTTTCCCTCTCTTTCGTCCCCACCTCAATATTTTTCCAATCTCTCAGAAACACAAACCCAATCTCATCTAACTCTAACACCCACATCCTCTCAGACTCGAATGCCGTTATAATCTTTTTTGTCTTTTCTCAAATATCAAATGGCGGAATATGCAGCTAGGCCCTCGTGTATGAAGCTGCATTTGCCCCGAAGTTTTCTTAAGCATAGAGGATTCCTGCGTCCGAATTCGAGTTTCCGGACACCACAAAGGTCTGCCAACTCTTTGATCAGTTTTTTTTTTTTTTTTGCCCCTTTTAATCTGGTTTAGATTTGTTTATGATCTGTCTCGAAGAACATTTGGATTGTTTATATGATTTTTTTATTTGTTTGTAGTAAGCTATGAGATTCTTTGTTTTAATTATAATATCAAAATCTGGAAAGGTTAGCTTAGTGTTATATATTTAATCCGGTGGCTTAACTGCATCTTTGGGCCTGAGACTGAGAAGACAGTTGATTTTGTAATTTATGATTGAAATTAGCTTGGAATAGTGTCACTTGCGAATAATTGAAACTTACTCTTTACCTTTTTAAAGTTACTATGCTCATTGTTTCTGTCGACCACTTTCCAGTTCGGAGTTCCCTGTCATTTACTAAATCACTTTATAATTTTACTTACGGTCAGATGGCAAGTTATGCAATGGGTCTAAAGTTATTATATGCATATTTCTCCCTAATCTGTTTGACATTGCAATAAATGTGTTTGAATATCACTGCAATCAATAAAATTCCGCTACCAGCTATGTTTTAGCCTGACATCTCTAATTTGCTGTTTTCTTTCTAGCAAGTCTTCCTACAGAAGCTGTAACCTTTTCTGGATGTCAAGATGGAGAAATTGGAAGGTTCATGATCCATTCATCTCAAATTTTAATGTAAATCCCTGCTTCAGGGAAACTTCCTCGAGGTCTGCTTCTATGTGGTCTTTAGTAGATTCTGAGAGTATAACAGCCTCTGGTTTGAGTTGGATTCCTGTCGGTGATCAAGTACTTTTGATGGCTAGTATATTTCTTACATATCTGGCCGGAGCAATTCCTGTTCAAAGGTCTGGATCCACTTCTCAAATGAACATAGCTGATGACAATGCCTTTCCCAAAAGCTCAACATCTTCTGGTAGGTAAGGGTAAGCGTATCAAAATTTAGAATCCAATTAATATTTATATTTTACATGGATCAGACACGGTGGTACCTTTTTTCCCCCATTTAGTGCTCAAGTTTAGTGCTTTGGTCTGTGTATGCGTTGTTTCTCTCATTTACTGAGGTTAATTTACTTTATAGCAGTGGCAAGAGGGACTCTGAACAAGATAATTTGAAGCAGGCTTGGGATGCAGTAAGACAAAAGCTTTTGGATACTCTAGACGCCATTGAACGTGGGAGTGATTTCAGAAATGGAGTCCTTGATGAGCAACAAAATGCTAAGCGACCATTAAGCTTGTATGCTGTATCTGAAGGTCCAAAGATAAGATTGCTTTGGGCTTCTCTTCAGCAACTTGAGAAAGAGGCAGGCACCTTTTCTATCATATCCTTATCTGCTATTTACTTTGACTGCTTGGTTATACTGAATTTAATTTATATAATTATATAAATTCATTATTTTCAAAGAAACATCCTTTTAGTTGGCTGCTTGAGTCCATCCTTGCTTTGCATATTTTATAACGAAATTCAAATGTCCTTTACATAGCTAGCAATGAATGGGAAGAAAATCTAGGTTTGCCAATACTTATGACCCTTTTGCTTTAAATTTAAATTGAGGACAAGCAACGCATAAATTTAAGTAAAAAACATGGTTTTATGTTTAACTCCCGGATCACAAATGAGTTACTGAGTTGTTTATTGAATAGACAGACCATAAACTAGATCTGAATTTGCATAAGAAAAGGACTTCGATTTTTACTGGTATTCTGAAAAGTTCTGAGTTTCCAAACATAGATGCAGACTTGTGATACCAAGTAAGGGAGTCATTTGTCATGATTATTTATGGTTTGGATTAAGGAAAATCTTGAAGCATCGAACTTTTTTTTAAGATTTATTTTATGGTTTTGATCATATTTAATGGATAATTTTCATGCTATTTCTAGTATATTGCTTCATTGTATGCTTAATTAATGGAACATGAATTATCTATTTGTTTTATTAAGTTTGTACATTGCTTGAAGGTTCCAAAAATTGTTTCAGGTGAAAAATTTTTCTGGTACTTATGATACTGGCAGTGTGGATGATTGGTTGTTAGCCTTTTCCAGAATTATTCAGAAATGCTGTAAGTCTGTATGCTTTGCTTGGCTGGAGAAAGAACTTGGACCTGAAACAAATAATATGGTACTTACAATATCGTATGATAACTGTATGATCATTGCTTTTCAGCTTGTTTGTATGTAATATGCTATGTTTTCTCCCTTTCGACAGGAACTTGTTTCTCTGATAACTGAGAAGCTAAACGGAGACGACGCAGTTTTACAAAATATTAGAAAGTCAGGGAAGGAAAACCTGTATGCAGAATTGCTGTATTTTCTTAGCTTTGGTTCTGTAAGGTAAATTTTAGAGTGACTCTTTCTGTTTTTATTGTGTTTATTACAGTTTGTTGAAAGATCAATGTTTTATATCTGCATAGATTGTTCAAGAGACTGTCACTTTCACTGCATTGCATGAGATTTTCTATCCTGCTAATCTTATAATTTGTTCCATAATTAATTTCTTACATGTTTCTTTCTCTTTAGAAACAATGTCTTGTGTGATAATGTATGCATAGACAGTGATGCCAAGATATACATGTGTGTTTACATGTACATATGTATCTTATTTCTTGGGTGATGACTGTTATCTCCCTCTTGTTGTTTCAACCCTGTGGCCAACTAAATTCTATTTTGCTTGTGTGTGTTGTTGAAGTGCATTCTTTCAGAGGAAATGACTAGGTTGGATCCAAGATGTGCAATTTAGATTGCCCAAATGATCTTTTATGGTAGCCAATAAAATAGGAGACAATTAGACGTCAATAGCTTATCCTTAACTCCTAGACTTTGTAAAGTGGAAGGAGATCTATCATCATGGAAACTATGCAACAAATAGAATCCAGAGGTTTGGGGGAACTCAGAGCTTCCCCCTCCCTCTGAAACTATGTCCCTTTAACTTATATTTATTTCAAAAGAGTGATTTTTTATGGCTGTCACAAATATAAATCTTAATAGTTATGATTCTAGGAAGTACACCATACTCATTGACCAATTCACTGGTTAGTTGTACACTAGATTGATTGCTAGATATCAGTACAGAGTACAGACCCAAGTCAGATGCATGGAATAGGATGCTTTTAATTAGGTCATTCTTCGAGATCTTACTTTGTTTCCATATATTAGTTGTTTCCAGATAAAGAACTGAATGAAGGTAACTTGCACTGATGGCATTTTCAAAGTAAGAGCCTCTGATTGTGTGTCAGGTATCATCCTCCCTTGGCAGAATACTTATGCCAGCAACCAAAAGATTTGTATCTTAGGTGGTTGCTGTCTTTACAGACATATACTGCTACATGTTACATGTTGCCCAATGATAACTTGCTTTTGGGTACATTCCATGCGGGCTTTGACATCTCCTATTAACTTCTACTAACTTTTATTGGCAAATGTATTTAATATTTCATGAGAGCTTATTTGTCCAATGTATCTATTGCAGGAAGGGTTGCTGTTACGACCAAAGCTTGTTTACTTTATATGGGGATTCCATATTGGAAGATCTGGTGATAACTTTAGCTGATGGGATAGCAAACACTTATTTGGAGCTTATTTCCGTTGATGGAAATTTGTCTGATGAAGTAAATGCTCTGGGTTTAGCTATCTGTAATTTGTCTACTCGCGCTCTCCAAAGGCTACGAAATGAGGTATGGCTCTTTTTCTTAGTGAGTTTAGTGGCTTGCTCTTCAACACCTTATTGTATAGCAGCTGTATGAGCATGTTATCTGAGCATTGTTCTTCTGGAAATAAAAGACTGGAGTTCTAGTGTTAGGTTTGATCAATGAACTGATTGAGCATTTGGTATATTAATTATTACAGAAACCATGAAGGCATAATATCTAAGTATCCTTATAGATGCATATATGTGAAACTGTAAATGTGTATGTTTGTGTGTATGAATGTATGCAGATCCCATTTATAAAGCTTACGTGAAAACATGTTTCTTAATTACTTTAAAGCTCAGCAAGTTGAACCTGAAACAACCTGTGCCCAAGTGTCAAACCTAAATGACCTACACCTGAAATGACTTGAGCTTGAATGACCTGAGCCAAAGTGACTTGAGCTGATCCGCCCAATTGCCAACTTTATCTGCATGATTATTAAGGCAGATTTTATGGATTTATGAGAAGATTTTGAACTTGTTAATTTTCTATGGAAAGGAGGGATCCACCTACACTGGTGTTTCTTAGTTTTCCCATACTCATGTTTGTTGTTCTTCCGTAGTTCCCATACCTTCCATTTTCCTCCCTCTTTTGTTTATTTTCTTTTTAATCATTTTGGAAAAGTATGGTCTTTACTTTGTAATTAATCAAGAAGAAACAAAGAGATGCCAAGATTCTGAAACATGTTCTGATTAACAGGTGGCTTTAAACCAGTGGTTGTATCAAAATCTGGAGGCAATAGCATCAATGTATGAAGATCGGTTTGACCTCTACACACTTAAGAACCAACCCATCAAGGAGAAATCTAGTGACAATGCTGAAAAAAATAGTTGGTGGAAGAAGTTTACCTTAAGAAAACATAAAAGTGCATCACCTTCAGTATGCTATGTTGTCATAAGCCATTTCTCAATGCCTGTGAAACGCACGAAGGAGTTAAGAGCCTTGACAGGGTGGTGAGTTTTCTTTACTGATTCTCCATAAAATGATTTTCTTTCTTTGCGTCCATTCTCATTCAGTGAATGTGAATTATCCTGAATTATAGATGTGACGAAACTTTATGGCACTTATCTTTCATATTGTGTTGCTTAATAATCTCAGTTGTTTGGATATGCTTCCTCTCCTATAATTATCTGGGTGGTATTTTAATTATCTCTTCTGCACTAGATATGTGCTTGAACGTGCTGTATTGTTTAACATTGTGGACAGTATATTGTACAACTAAGCTCCTTCGGTGGAGTGGATTCATGTTGTAGATGAAAAATAGTCTGAAATGATTTCATGGTTATTATTTAGTGAATATTTGGCATTATAGGAGCAGTAATAGAGAGTTTCATGATGTTGAATTTTTTGTCAATAATAACTAACAGTAAGATTGCATTAAGTAATGAGAGTGTAGCTGGTTGCAAAGACTATTGCCTTAATTAAAGCGCACTCTTCTAGGTACTTGTACTTCATAAATACATGTTGCAGGCCTATATACCTCAGTAGCTTTGTATATATATTTTTTCTTTAATTATGATGCTTCAGCCCAATAATCCAGTGTGAACTGCCTTGGAGCAGATTTAATATTTGTACTTGTAGAACAGTAACTTCCTCAATTTAGTCTGTCCTATCTATTATTATTGAACTTCAAGAACATTATGTCCTCTATGCCTCTATTTGATCTTTGCCAATCAGTGATGAGTCATGTTTAGGGTCCACTTCAAAGTTAGCAGATCATAAAACAGTAATTGTTTCTAAAATCAAGGTACTGAGTGTGGGGATAGAAGAGGCATGCTTTTAATTTAAATTATGATATATACTTATAAAGGTATAAGAAAACAATGTTTCATCTTTTGGAGATTACTGAGTGCCATGACTTTGTACACAAATCTTCTGATCTAGTTGTTTTATATGTTATCTGATTCTTAGAGGTTATAGACTTGGTTACAATTTTTAGTCTAATATTTTCTTTGCTTATTACAGGAGGTACTACTTCAGCCTGTTCCTTGAGTTATCTGACATTGGCATGCCTATGGTTAGAGCTATTATCGACAAAGTCAGCAATGCCATTTCCTTCTTTCTAGTTTGCTTGATCGGGAGGTCATTAGGACTCATCTATACAGGAATTAGGCAGTCCCTCAGATGGAAGTGAGATGTAAATGGCACCTTTCTTTTTGTTAGTGCAAATTTATTCTACATGCAATTTTGCTTGATGTAGCAGTCCATAGGAATGCATTATTACACTGAAACGTTAATTTTTTCTGCCTTGGTGCAAAATGATGCTTCTCTAAATCTTTTGGTCGATAAATTTTAAGTTGATTCAGTTTTATGTTAAGAAGGCTGTTTATTTTTTATCTGTGATTGTTACCAGATGGTTGCATTCCCATCTAAACCCATTAAATGTGGCCTTCATCCTCCTTGTGGATACTATCTCCTATCTTTTTCTTGTGATCGTCTGGCTCGAGGTCAGAAACCACACCCCATGCTTTAGAACCGTAAAGTATGGGCATTTTGTGTGGTTTGTGCTTGTGTGTTCGAGTCAAGACAAGAAGAGTTGAGTTTTTTTCACTGCTATAGCATATACGGGGACCATCTCAGTATGTGGCGTGACTGAGATAGAAGTTTCATGATCGATGGTATGCTTGAATAAGGTGAGGGAAGTTTTCAAGATTTTGCTGATACTTTACTGAGTCAAATGAGATTTCTAGCAGCCATTTCAACCCTATAGGGCTCTTTGATATGTTAGAGAGATACCCAAGTCCAAGTGCACAGCTCCTGCTTAAATTCAAGGGTGTGTTAATCACTGGCTAAGTGATCGTGCCAAAGATACAGATTTGAAAAATATAATTAAGAAATCATATTCACATTTGCAATCACATCATTCTTGAATCTTGATTGGAGGCTGCTGGATTTGCATGTGTTAATGTTCATGAGGAAAATGGTGGGAACACATGACATAAGGAAAGTGACTGGCACGGAGTCTATAATACTTTTGAAAAGATTGTAAAAGCAAAAGTACATTTCAGAAGATAATCTTTGTGCCCTACCATCTTTACAGGATTATTTCTTTTGCTAAGAAACTTCTTATTATACATTAATCAATCCTTGGTGTCCACAGCTTTTGATAAAGCAAAGCTTTCCCACTCTGAAACTGTGAAAGCTTCTTGGAGAGTGATCAGACTTGTTACTGAGATAAACTGGGGTTAGTAAAATTAGGGTTAGAGTTGTAATATTTTAAGAATCAAGACACACTTTGGCCCTAGCCAGGTTGTTATTACAGCTTTTATTTAATTCCAGTGACATGAAAAGAAGAAAGACTATTATTTTCATTGTTTCCGGTACACGTGATATTGAAGTGTGCATAAGGAGGTAGTCGTTTCCATCCCATAAATCTAATGTGATCGTTCAACGATTCAAACTTAGAGACATACAAGAGAGAGTCCCAAGTTCTAACTAGGGGTGTCTTATTGGGATGAAAAGAACATGACTTTTATATAGTGTGGACAAATCCTACTTGTCCTTGCAGCCATTTCTTATCAAGTTGACAAAAAGGGTGAGGAAAAGGAAAAACAGGGAAATGAAGAGGAGGGAAAGTTTTTTGCATGATAAGGTTGATGAAGCATCACTGTCGAAACTGAAGAAAAAAGGAAGGCCCAAAAAAAAACAACGCTGGGTGTTTTTCTCACAAAAATTTGTGGTGAAAACCTTTTTATGTGCTATCATTGTAGAATCATCACATTGAGAAATGAGATATTATTGTGTTTTTTAATTTGTGGAATGTGGACCACACTGGTCTTCTTTGACCACTTTGTGATTTTTAATTTATTTTTAGGTTGGTGAAAGGAACTTTTCATGAAATTAGTTAGGCAGCTGGAACTGTTGTGATTTGATTTTGATTATGCAACTGATTTCATATTTCTATTGATGAGCATAGGGAGAGAGACTGAGAGTAGACTTATTCATGGGCCGGATCGGGCCGGGTTCGGGTCAGGTCTAGACTAATAATATATGCCACTTATGGTTGCCCAGGCCCGGCCCGTTCATTAAACGGGCCTTCAGTTTGTGCCCAAGCCCGTCCAACAATAAAAAGTTAAGCCCGAGACCCACCCATAAGCCCACCTAAAATTTGTCTCCTACAATGATTATATTTATATATATAAACATAAACAATATAATCAAAAATAGTATCTACAGATTGTGCAGAACAAAAACTCATGTACTCATAAGCTTTATATAGAATCCAGATTGTGCAAAACAAAAACTTGAAAAAAGAGTACTTAATTATTTACATATCTATTGCATTCTGGTCAATGAATAACAAGCACGATAAGTGTGGCCCAATAAAATTATCTCCTTAATTACGACTAGCAATCAATTTAGACTTTTCATGTAGGAATTTGGAACTATAAATAGGAGAATTATGGTGGGAGGAACATTCATGGACAACAATTTACTATACTAAATAACTTAGTCCATCATATATCTGATCAAGCAGGGTTTCTAAAGGCAGAGATGGCGTTGCTGCTTGTAATCAAGAAGATCTCTCCCTTCATCATCGCAGCACTAATTTCTAGATTTCCGAAAAGGAGAAAATATACTCAGGTTTCTCATAGAATATTTATTATCCTGCAGGAAAAAATGAGAAATCTAAACTTTGATACAACCCACGTATGAGACGGTTGAATAAACAGATGGAAGAGGTGAGTTTGGAACAAGAAATAATCAAACAAGGGCAAAGAAAAGTGCAGGGACATATTGAAGGCCATTGAAGATGAATGTGAAGGACTCCGAAGAGAAACGGCGTTGATAATAAAACTTACCGTTGATAATAAAACGGTAATCTGGATCCCTTTTCCTTTTCTGATTCTCAACTTTCCAGAATCTTTTGCCTCTGATTTGAACTTGTCGATGGCCTCTGATTTGGCAAAACAGAGACTGGATTTCTCTTGTTTGGCAAAAATAATAAGTCTGGATTTGATGGTGTTGAACTGGAGACTGGAGATGGTGCTTGTTCCGTCGAATTTGAGAGTAGATCCAAGAGATTTGAAGGAGAGAAAATGGTAGGCTAGGCGGCTAACCCTAAGTGAAAGAAAGGGGAGAGAAAGTAGTGGTTGAGGAAGTGAAATAGGGCCGGTCCTTTTATTTTTTTATTCAGTTATATATTTATATATAATAGTTATATATTTATATATATTCAGATTCAGTATATAATATATATAATATATAATTATATATTTCTTCAATAATTGTCGGGCCAGGCCGGGCCTGCGCTTTTTCACTAGTACCCAAGCCCGGCCCATTTTTAAAACGGGCCTGAAAATCTTGTCCAAGCCCTTTTAACGGACTTAAAACACATATCCAAGCCCTTTTAAAATTCGGGCGGGCTTTCGGACTTGAGCGGGTACCCAGGCCCTTGAACAGGTCTAACTGAGAGACGTCTCTCAATCTTATTATTCCTTTCAGTCTAAGATTGAAACCCCTCTCTTCCTTTTGGCATACACTTTTAGAGGCTATATATATATCTTTTTTTTTTAAAAAAAAAAGTTTAGTTGAGGGTAGGCCATCGCCTCATATATCAATATATGAAGTTACTAATTTAATCGCTTCGTAAAATTAAAGATACTTCATTTTAAAGTTTTTATGAGTTCAAATTTGGAAAATAATTGAGGATTTATGAGATGAGAGAAAAGAAAACTATCCCACCATACAAGTAGTTTTTTTTTTTGTTTATTTGTTTGTTTGTTTGTTTGTTTGGTACAAGCCCCAGTGGGTTAGTAACCCCGACTCATTGGTGAGTTGCATCGGATCTCAAATTAGAAAATTTTGTCAATTTTTCTCATTCATGAGATTGAAACACAAAATTTTACTTCATAAATATTGAGCTCTATATATCCGCCATATATGTATGAATATGATGCATCTTAATCATATAAAATACAAAAAGAAAATTTGTTGGTTAGAAAAGTAGTAGTATAATAATCCACCCCTAATGGTCGATTTCTCTTATGATAAGGAGGAAACAAACATAATGCAAAATTTCAGGGATTGTGAGTAGCTTCTGCTGTTTAAAATGCTATATTACTTTTTTTTTCTTTTTAGTAAAAAAGAAGAAAAAACAACTGTAATAAAATTAAAATTAGTTAAAAAAAAAACAAAAATGTCATAATGTCACAACGTGCGGGTCTGGGGGCCGAACCCTACCACTGAACGACCGAATGGAAAACTAAAGGAGTCGCCACTAATCATAATTCTATGTGTGATTAGTCACCTAATGATTGACCTAACCAGTCTAATGAGCTCCAAAGCTTGGCATGGGATCCACTAAACCTAAGGTTCGGTCTTGTCACCTAAGTCTAGGTTCGGGAGTCGGTTAAGCCCGGGAAAGGGTGAGCACCCTCGGAGCGCCCGTCAAGCGACGGTACCTCTAGTCTAACTAGATCTAATGGGTCAAAAAAAATTGGTTGCTTTTAGTCCTAGTTTTGCACTATTAAAAAAATGTGGTGAAATAAAAAAGAAAATCATTTTTGAAAAAAGGTTTGAATATCGAGAATTTTGAAGAATATAATCGAACGACCGTCGATTAATTCCTCTTTCAACTCTCTTTCACTATTTGTTCTCTTATTGATCCCTTTCTCTACAAAAAGGAAATTTGAAAATGCTATATCAAAATCTTTTTTTGTCATTTTGAATTTTTCGAAACTTAGATTGATTTTATTACTTTCCAAAATCCTCTTTTGGAATTAATTTAAATAGAAAAACATTCTTTTTGAAAATACTTTACCTTGAAAATTCTTGAATTACTTTTCCTTAACTTTTTGAAAATTGAATAAGAGAACATAATTGAGAAAAACAATTTTTGAAGACATATTTTATTACATCTTTTAATTTTCTAATTTTCCCTTTTTTTTTGGATTTTTAATCTTTTCCTAACTTTTACTTAATGTATGAATGCAATGATGGATGCAAAATCCGGTTTATTAGACCAACTCACGTAGTCTTGGGTTATTGAAAGTCCTTCCCAACATATATGCTCGGAACTCCGACGTATCCCGAGAAGAACCGTCTCATTCTCGGGGACATTCAGAGAGTCCCGAAAACTTAACCACTCACTGAAAGCCCCTTCGTCGGAAAAACTACAGTCATCGACCGTTATTAAGTGGTGTGTGGCATTTTAAATTAACTGAGATTAAATATATAATGCAAATGCGATGATTTAAAGTAATTTAAACTAAATAATGCAAATTAATCCTAAATTGTTTCAAATTAAAACTAATTATAGCCCTAAATTAAACAATTTAATAAATGTAAGCCTTAAATTAAACAAATTAAAAACTGATAGACCCTAAATTGAAACATTAGAAGACCTTGGGGACTGCATTGCACTAAATCAGGGACTATACTGCACAAGAGCCAAAGATATTAGTAAATTTCATCAATAAACAGGGACTAAATTGAACAAGGGAAAAATCTTGTACCTGAATGGGTTAAACAGCGTCGTTTCCCCCCTTTTTTTATTTTCATCTCCCTTTTTCTTTGTCTTCTCCCTTCTTCTTCCTCCGCTTTCTCTCCTTCAGCTCGATTCTCTCTTCCCTCACTCAAACCAGCGGCGCCGTCTCCACTTTCTTCACCGTTACAACCACCGAAATCTCCCAAAAATCCCACCTTTCATCCTAAAACCCGAAACCCAACGCCTGACACACCCTAGACTCGACACAACTGACACCAAAACTTCCAATTTTCGAAATCCATCTTAACCGACACCTAAACTTCAAATTCCCGGCGGCTTTGATCCCCTCTCTCTATACGTCTAAATTGCTCAAATAATTTGACAAGAAAAGCCCTAAAACTGAAAAAACCCAAATCGAAACTAAACCTGTGTGCTCTAAATTTTTGCTTTTTTTATTTTGTTTATGAGATTGGAAGGATCGAAGGCCATGGATCAGAAGGGAATGTGAGGGAGAACAAGATAAGGGAAAGGTAAACTAGAAAGGTAAGACCTTTTCTTTTTTTTTTTTTTTTTTTTTTGTTTTTTCAGCTTTGCTAAGGAAACTGGAAAAAAGAAAAAGTTGGAATCCTTTTGTATTTTTTTGATTCGAAAAAGTAAGAACAAGGCACTAAAATTTTATGGTTTTTTTATTTTTGGAAGAAGATGAATTACTAAAGGGTAGTCTCTATTAAGGGTTTTTTGTTGCTGAAAAAGAAGAAAAA
>AWUE01014089.1:0-43955 GCA_001974825.2 Corchorus olitorius
CCCCCCCCCCCCCCCTCTAAATAACCTTAACCGTTCTCTTTTTATGCTCACTGCCTGAAGAAATAAAGAGGAAGCTTCCTCATTCCTTTTCTTGTTTCCCACTTCTAACCTTTTTGTTTTTTTCTACAGGTGGTAAAATGGAGCAAAATGTACCAAGGACCAACAAATTTTTACACGGTTTGCACTCCTCATTCTTCATTTTTTGTCTGTTTGCTTGTGCTCCAATTTTACTTCTCACGTGTGTGTCTTCTTGCAGGTGCCAGCCTATTTGGACCAATTTGAACTACTACAAGACTCTTTGGAATGTGGAGCTAACAAACAACCAGCTATCAAGGTATATCTCTTCCTCTCTCTCTAACTACCTGAAGTTGGAATTCTCTGTGATGGACCTCTCTTGGACTTTGATGGAGTTGAGTAGTAACTGACATTTGCATTAAATCTTTTTCCATGGAATGAAATCTGCTCACTTTAGTATTTGCCTTAGATCCTTGATTTTGGCTTTGCTATTTAGGCTCTGACTTAGGTTTCGATTAACTTGCTTGAATTGCCTTATTCTCTGCCATGGTGTGCTGCAATTAGGCCCTGTTGATGTGCATTTGGTGCCTTGCTTGCAACTGAATTTTAATTGTCTGTCATGTGATAGATTTGTAATCTTGAAAATACAAATGTGTATGAATGTGATGCTATGCTTGAAATACAAAGGATGCTGAAAATACAATATGCAAATGGATTACTGCTTGGAAAATGATAAGTATGGAAATGAACCTATATGTGTTCTGCTTTTTTGTAATTTCTGGGTTGTATAATGCTTACTTGCAAATGCAATGATCATTGGAATTGTATATGCTGCCATGTTTGAATCTTTGAAATGAGAAATTAAATGCAATGCTTACCTTATGATTTATATATGCTGAATGTTGTTGTTTATTATGAGAATGCTCTACTCTAATCGCTAGAATGTATGCTGGATTTTGTAATTTTCATAATGACCTGAAATGCTGAAATGCTGTGCAAAGATGTCAGGATTTTGATATAGTAAGAATGTGTTGAACTGCATGCTAGAGTGAACTTGATGATTTTGGTGCTAGTACATGAGTATGTGACTACTGCCTAGAATAATGATGCTGCTACTGAGATTAAAACTGATGACTGTATGTTGAAACTATTAATGCAGTGCTTAAATGTGTATGTATGTGTGAAATGGCTACAATGGAGCTGAAATAATAATGCTTGCTCGATCCTGTTTTGTGTGAATTCGTGCAAGAGGGAATGTGCACCATGGGCTGCCAATTGCAAAGGAATGAAACGAAAAAAACTACAGAGAGAAAGAAGCTGCCAATGAGAAGATGAAGAGACCGATCCAATGGAGAGTATCCAAGATGAGAAAGCAAACATTTTTTTTTTGTAACTTATATAAATTGTAAATGCAAAATGAAATGAGGAACCCCCTTTTTTTGTATTTTTGTTAAAGTGAATAGCCAACAGGGGAGAAATGAGATCAAAAGCTCCATCCTTTTTGTGATAAAATAAAATAAATTGTTATTTTTTTTTAAATGCCAACAAGTGAAATAGAAACTTTGGGCTTAAAGAAATGGGCTCTAGAAGAGGATTGCCCCATAAATGGAAACCCAACAACCAAGGCCCAAAAGGATCCATTAAGACCAAAATGTTAAAGAGTAGTAAGGAGGCCCACTAATTAAAGGAGGAAAAGTTCAAAGTTTAATTCCAAAAGCCTATCCAAGAGGGGATCTGGCCCAAAGGGCTTAGTCCTTCTTCTATTATGCAAAATGCACATGATAATGCAAATGCTAAAGTATGATATACCAATACAAGACTAAAAAGTAACGAATAATGCCGAATTAAATTTGAAAATGACCTAAATGCATAAACATAAATAAATGATTTGAACTGAAGGATATAAGGTCGAAAATGGGTGTCTACACATGATTGTAGTCACATCACTTTTATTTTGTAGGAAAAAATCATTGATAAAAGTCAGAAGCTTTTTGAAAAGGTAAAAAGTAGAAGCCATAGTTATACCTTAAAGTTTCTTCAAAATTTTCTCATCTCTTTTAAAACGAGTAAGCCTAGTTTGGAATTGAGGTTGAGGTTTGAAAAAGTTTGGTTTGGAAGAAGTGCTTTTAAAACTGAATTGCTAAATACCGCCCCCCTTTTACACTTTTGCCCTTTGCTTCATATTTTTTTTACTTTCTAACTTCAAATCTTTTAAAATCTTCAAACAACCTTCAAACTAAAATCTTTACTTCATTTTCTTCAAACTTTCTAACTTCAAATTTTCTAAAACATTCAAACTAAAACATCAAATTTTCAAAACAATCTTGAAGAAAATCATGTCGGATTTCGTTCGTGGCATAGGCAAAGGAGCTTTGAGATTTGCACTGGTATGAGTTATGAAAAAAAATGTTGTGTAGATCTAGAAAATAGGGGTGCCGCCCTCCGAGGGCGGCATGCCGTGGCACAGCCGCCCCACGAGGGCGCTTACACTACGGCATGCCGCCCTCAGAGGGCGGCACTAGTAATATTTTAATGTATTTAATGATTTAATTATTAATTTAAATTTCAAAATTGTGAAATTTAATTAAGTTTAACAATAATTGTGAAATTTAATTATTGTGAGTTTTGACTGATTCAGTCTTCGATTTGTGTGGGGATGATCGGGATGTTGAGACACAGGCGATAACATGGGTCTGAATGATGTTAGGTGCCACCTTGTTTTTCGACAAGAGTAGGAATCTGATTAGACTGTCATGCCTGCACGAGGTGAAGGACGGGTTGGTGCGTGTCCCCAGATATTCATGGGGAGCTGCTACATTAGCTTATCTCTATCGTCAGCTAGGGGTGGCGAGTAGAGGAGATTGTCAGGGTATTGTTGGTTGCATGACCCTACTACAGGCATGGATATACGAGTACTTCCCAAGCTTCCGCCCCGCTCGTGGTCATTTTGATCCACGCTTGCCCCGAGCCCGCATGTGGACTGTCCGAGCCGAGGACAGATCGGAGGACCGGCTAAAGTCATTACGTAGCCATCTTGACCAGATGACCGCATCCGATGTACGTTATATGTTTTATTTATAATAATTATATAGGTTACTATATAAGGTAATTTGATTTACTAATTTCTGTGTTTGTTTTTCTATATGTATGCAAGTGACGTGGTTGCCCTACGGGAGGACTCCGGGTGCTGTTGTGCCAAGGACTACCTATACCGGCTTTATTCAGTATCGGGATGTGATTGAGCCATACACCCCATCACGAGTGCTATGACAGCTCGACCTTGTGCAGGTCATCCCTCCCCCTATACTGAGTTCGACTAAGATAGTACGATCCTGGTCATCAAAGCTGTACAAGGTCAAGTGGCCTCAGGGCTTTGCCATGGCTCAGTAGGACGGCTTCTCGCTCCATTATATGCTTCCCGTCCAGCAGTACCAGGCCTCTGATGATGATCCTGCAGCATGTGCCTCGGAGTACATGGACTGGTATGTTGCGCATTCACATCCTCGTCTGCTGAGCGACGGTGAGCCATCTGCAGCGGTGCTCTTCGCTCCAATAGTGAATATGTAAGTTGCTTCAAACTTGTTTAGGGATTAAGCAAATAAATAATTCCTTTATCTTATAATATAATGTTTTCTTTGTTTCTTTGTAGTGGGTCACGCGCCTAATCCACATGCAGAGGGACACGATCAGAGACCTTCAGTTTTTTGATGCAGAGTCGGCGGCGGAGCATGAGAGTGTTTTGGCGCAGTTCATGGAGGAGTGGCATTTGGCCGATTGATTTGTATTTTCATTTCTTCTTACTTGTTTAGGGATTTATATACTATATAACATTTATAAAATTTATACATTTGTATTTGTAAATTGGGGTAACATTATTGTACATCTTGTCAATGGATGCATTAGACTTAAATCGAACAAAAAAGCACCTCCGAAAGGAGGAAGTTGGATTTGATCTTCCCTTATTGATAATTCCTTTATAGTATTGGCATAAACGGTTCTAGTTTTCGTGGCGGTGTTAGTAGTACTATTTCTGGGTTTAGATTTAGACCTATCAAGAATATGTCTGAATCTAAACGGCCAGAAATAGTAGTACTAACACCGCCACAAAACCTAGAACCGTTTATGCAAATACTATAAAAGGAATCATCGATAAAGGGAAGGTCAAAATCAACTTCCTCCTTTTTGAGGTGCTTTTTTTTTCCATTTGAGTCTAATGCTCCATTGACAAATGTACAATAATGTTACCCAAATTTTTCTTTATATGGAAATTTGATAGTCATTTCTGGAAAAGAAATAATGATCTCCAATGATTGTAAACTACCTCCAAAGTTAATTACATAGAGTCAATTCTAACATGTAATTCAACTTTATTAAACACTAACCAAATATATCTTTTTGATTCTCCCATTCTTGTCTCCTAAGATGATACCTTTCATCCCAACCGTCAACAGAAGGATCATGGAATCTCGACCAATAAGTGAGTATAGGCGGTACAGGAGAATTGCCAGCTAAATCTAGACGAATAAAGTGAGGGTAGTCTTCCTCTAAGTGGGCAATCGCGATCTCCCGAGCCGGTCCTGTTGCAGGAGGGTGCACACAACGACAATACAGTACAACATGGCCATAAAGATCTATGTCGGCCGTACGTAAAAAAAAATATAGCTGCAATAAAAAATGTAGCAATAGGAAACAAGTCCTCCCAAACGGCCATCTATTGGTTCCGGTCACACGACCCACCATCCTACCGAATACGTTTGAGTGCTTCGTCGATCGCGTCAGCGTACATAGGCCGGTACATATTTGCGTAGGTGAAAACCTCGTTTGCAATGCGCTGTCTTACTATCCGCCAATCCTCCTGATTGTTGAAAACGTAGGAGGCAACAACACGGAATCCATAGTTGCCGTCGTTTGCCACATCGAGGTATTGTTCAACGTACGGGGCAATTATACTTGGGATCTTTAAATAAGGCTAGAATTTGGAAATATCATCCCCCATTCGATCTGTAACAAAAATTTAGTTAGGACGAACATTAAGTTAAAAAAAAAGCACAAAATATAAAACAATAAATTTATTCGTACAATTTCTAGAGGCATTATGGACGGATGACGAAGAGCTACGCCCACGACCAGTGGATGAACTATGCCCACTACTGGACTGACCATGGCCACGACCCCTCTCACTATACTCCCATGAACTCAGATCACGTCTTGTCGATCTACTGGCCCTCGGTCGACCTCTAACTTTCGTGTTCACATCTGATTCAAGGTAACTGGCTTCATCCGGGTGAAGATGGCTGTGGAGGAGACGAGATATGTTGCGCACAACCGCAGGATCGCTTGCTTTGACTTCATCAACAAGTGACTGAAAATACCGTTCATGCTCCGACCTATCATCATCGCCGACAAAGTCATCAGTTCCGACAAAATCAGATTGCTGAACCCGATCAGTGATAGCAATTGTTCTCCAAAACATGTTAATGCGATCGAGACTAATCGGGTTTCGCGATTCATGGCACCCTTTAGCTCACAAGCACAAGGAATGTCATGCGTTCTCCTCAATACACAACCGCAGCGATCATGCACTTCATCAGCTAATTCTCTCATCCGTTGTAGCTCAACATCAAGCAATGTCAAACAGTAGTGGGAAACTTTACATGTCAGGTAGTTGAATGGAAAGCAGGAGTACCGGGGTCCTGGTTTACATCTCGATTCTTCAAGTGTGTACCTGATAATGAAACATAACATTTGATTTATAAAAATAACCCTAAATTATAATAGCTACATTAAATAGCACCAATAACAATAAATTAACTTTAAAGGAAGGAACCTGATTTGAACAACTTGACATCGTATTGCCGTGTCCACATGCGTCCATACTGTATCCAGAGCACCAGTGGACGAGTTAAGCCATTGCTTTAACATAGAGTGTGCACTCTCCACTCTACATGTAGTAGTGTTGCCCAAGTGTCGCACATTGTTCGTCCACGCGTGAACGAACTTCTCCTTGTGCACTAACCATGTTTCCTCAACATAAGATACCACCTGCGGAAATAATAAATGCATAGACTAATAAATAACCCTATAAATAAAAATAACATTAATAATAAATGCTACGACTAATAATACATAATACCACCTGGGGTTTGTGACTCCACCGATCTCTCATCAATCTGACTTATCTATAGTATTCCAGTTCTGTTGAGGCTTCTAAGATCTGTCTCTACCTGCCGTTCTTGAATCCCTCTGCGATGGCCTTGTTTTTGTTACAAATTCTGTAGACTCTATCTTGAACATCTTTTTTGATGTGCCAGGTACAAAGCAAGTAGGGAGTTTGTGGAAAAAAACTCCATAATCAGTGTCATCAACCCCAACTCCCGATCAATCACAATAGCCGTCGGATGCACATCATCCCCAATCAACTGCCTCAACTTGTCCAAGACCTAACGATAGCTCCCCTCGATCTCATTCTTCATAATTGCATATGCTATCATGAAGTTCTTGTTACATGGAATCATCCTCGTCATTTCAAAAAAAGGCATCTTGTACTTGTTGGTTTTGTAGGTTGAATCCATGCCAATCAACTAGGGGAAGTTTCGGAATAAAGTGACTGATTCTGGATGTGCCATAAAAAGATGAGTCACCACTTCGGTATCCGGGTCAGCATACGCAAAACATACATACTTGTTTTCCTTTGCTTGATGAAATAACTGACCCATAACATTTCTACCCTCAGAATCCTCCCTCTGCAAAACAATTCTATAGTTGTAAACATGTTTTCTGATAGCGTAGTCCTCTGGATGTTGTTCCATAATAGCCGCGTGAATAGCAGACAACATTGATAGAGCCATGTCCCGCACAATTTGTTTTGATGCGGCACTAAGTCCGCTCATCTGTCGATATCCCTCCGAATAAATAGACAAAGCATGGTTGTGCATACCCTTTATACCAGGATATGCTACAATCCTCCAACGGCTACACCCAAGCAATTCTTGGACCTTAACTCGGAAAGGGTATTTACATGCTTTGGTCTTCGTATTCTTTCGCACGGCGGAATCCAAGTATCTCAAAATCCCCCTGTCCCGTTCACCACGACAACATCTCAATAGCTTCTTCCTACCGCCATCTTTGTGCGAAGAAATAGTTAACTCGAAACGATTTCTAATTGCAATACTTTTGGCCCATTTAATTGCATCTGAATCGGTCTCAAAAGTTTGGTTAGTCATGAAAAATGGATTGTAATCAACACCAACAGCACCAAAATCTTCCAATTCAACCTGCAAAATTTAATTACCAAATATTACTTACAAAAAAATATTTTTGCTTAATACTAACAAATACATAATAAATAATAATACTAATAATATTATAATAATACTAATACTTCCAATTCGGCCCAAACTAATAATAATTAACAAAAAAATTATTTTTTAAAATTATTTTTTTAAAAAATTGACCCTGACGCCCCAACTCTCCCCAAATTTGCATTTTTCTTACCTCGTTCGATGGCGACGGCATGTTATCGTCCATTTCCGGAGTTCTTGGGCAATTCCACGTTGGTGATTAGCTTGAAGATTTCAAAGGATTTCAGAGGATTTGAAAGGTTAGGAAATGAAGCAAAGGGCAAAAGTGTCAAAAGGGGGGCGGTAAGTAGCAAAAAGGGGGCGGTATTTAGCAACTCCCTTTTAAAAAGTGCTTTTTCAAATTGCAGTATAAATAATGTTTGGTATTGTTGTGAAAAAAATATGGTAGAAGGATAAAATGTTTAAAAATTGATATATTAGTTAAAAAGAGAGAGAGAAATAATTAGGGATTTATGTCATTTAATGTCCAAAAGCACTTTTGAAACGCAAAAACATCTAAGGACTTGCTTTTCAAGTTGGCTTGACTTTTGCATTGAAATTTAGCTTTTGACACAAACCAAGATTTATTTGGTATTGCGTTTGAGGTGAAAAGCAGCTTTTTTTTAATCTCCAACTGCAATGCCAAACTAGGCCTTAGTCATTTTATTTAATGTGAAAGACTTTTATTTGGCCAAAAAAAAATGTAAAAAATGTGAATGACTTTTACGACTAAGGTTGCGTTTGGTTAGAGGGTATATCAGATGAAGGGCGTAATCAGCCGTTCGGAATTTGTTATACCCTTGTTTGGTTATCGGGGATGGCGATTCCGGGTGGCCAAGATTCCTGGTGCCACGTAGGATTAGTGGGAATATAGGCCGGAATCACATTCTCCCCTTCCACTTAGGTTTTCTGATATTCCCCTGGAATCTCAAAATTTTTGTCGAAAATGTCCCTCCCTTTTAAGCATTTCGGACGGCGTTCCCCTTTAAGTTGTTAGATATTACAAATAATATCAACCTCAAAAATTAAAGAAGCCCAAAAAGAAAACCCTCTTTATTTCGATATTTCAGCTCTAAACTCTAGCCACGAAAAAATTTCTCTCTTCTCTCTCCTCTAAATCTCTCGATCTGGGTCGAATTTAAGCAGAGTTTGTGTGATTTTAAGCCGTTGGGAAGGAAGATTAAGAGTTTCGATGAGGGTATTTCAAAGTTGACGACATCTCACTAAGAGTTTTGCTTATAATTTTTTGTTGGGTGATTTTTGCTGGTCTCGATTTTTACTGTTAAAAATCATGATTTTTTGAAAGATTTGGCCGAAAAGAAGTTCATTGATAACTAGGTTAGGGTTCTGTTGAAAACATTTTTGGGAAAAATTACCCTATAATTAAAACTAAAATTTCATATATTTTAGTAAAACACAATGTAATTTTCAGTTTAGTTTAAGCTAAAAGAGTAATAAAACTGTTTATTTTATAGGGATTTTCAGTGAGAATTATTTAAAATTTTTAGTTTAGTGATGTGTAAAAAGTATTATTAATTGAAGTTTATAATGTTAATTATATAGTTAACCCGTATAAAATTTGTGGAAAAGTTAATCATCCTTTAAAATCCATATAAAATTCGTTAAAGATTTATAAGTAAACAATTAAGTAAACAACTATAATTAAGAATTAGTGTTTGGTGGCATTGCAGTGATGACTTGAACATCAAATTAATAATTATTACAGTGGTGGATTTTTTGAACTTTAACAATGGGGTTTACATAATGATTAATTCAATACATATGTGTACAATTTGCTGAATAATGTTTAAAGATGTTTAAGAATCCTTTAAGAATAATGTTTAAGTATTGAAGAAAGTTTAATAATATTTAAGAATCCTTTATGAATAAGGTTTAAAGATTGAAAAAAGTTTAATAATTGCTTATTAATAATGTTTAAGAATACTTTATGAATCAGGTTTAAAGATGAAGAAACATTTGTGAACAATCGTACAAATGGTTGAAGCTTTTTGAATAATGTATAAGAATGAATAAAACTTAAAAATGTTTAAGAATCTTTTCTTTATATAGTTACATTATGATCAAAGCTTTCAGAATTTAGTTTAGGAATGCTCCAAATTTATATGCATTCTACTTTTTATGTGTTTAGGCATTATGGCCCGATTATCTCTTCAAAAGAAGATGCATTTGGTGACTGTGCTCATATTGCAATTGAGGCAAATGGAGAGCATGTTCTTCATGCTGATGTTTACTGCCATAGGTTTAATAATAAAGAGGAGGCAGAGACTTAGGAGAGGAGTTAGGGGTACAATTACTTATGCTGGTCAGTTTGGTCGTAGGGCTACTCTTAGATCCCTAAACTTGGCTAAAATGGTCTTTGAAAACGACACTCAAGCTGTTGACAACATTAGGATGGATAGGAGAGCTTTTGCCAAGTTATGTCATTTGCTTAAAACTGTTGGTCAATTAAAGTATAGTAAAAACTCAACTGGTGAAGAAATTATTATTTCATTTCTTCATATTGTTGCGCATAATGTTAAGAATAGGGTATTTAACAGACAAATTGTAAGGTCTGGAGAAACTGTTAGTACAGTTTCACAATGTCTTAAATGCAATTCTTAGGCTACATAGCATCTGTTTGGCAAAACCTGAACCCATTCCTGAAAACCATACTGATGATAGATGGAGATGATTCAAAGGGTTTTTCGGTGCATTAGATGGGACCTTTATTAATGTCAAAGTTGATGTAGGTGATCGACCTAGGTATTGAACAAGGAAACAAGAAATTGCAACCAATGTGTTGGGTGTATGCAATCTTGAGATGCAATTTATTTATGTGTTACCTGGCTGGGAAGGTCTGCAGCAGATGGTAGAGTGTTGAGGGATGCCATAAGTAGGAAAAATGGATTAAAAGTCCCCCAAGGCAATTGTCAATTAATGGTTAGATTTAAACTGTAATTAGGTTACAATAAACTCAATTACTAAGTTTGTTTTAATAATCATATGGGTTTATTTGGGCAAATTTTAGGAACATACTATTTGTGTGATGCCCAATACACAAATGGTGAAGGGTTTTTTGCTCCATATAGAGGACAAAGGTATCATTTGAGTGAATGGAGACATGGTGCCCAACTTCGAAGTAAGAGTACTTCCGTATGAAACACTCTCAGGCTAGAAATTGCATTGAGAGATGTTTTGCCATTTTAAAGGCAAGATGGGCAATTTTGAGGGATAAATCATTTTATCCAGTTAAAACACAATGTAGGATCATCTCTACATGCTGCATACTCCATAATTTCATCAGGAGTGAGATGCCAATTGACCTAGTTGAGCTTGAGGTTGGACAGATTGATAGTAGCCAGGATGATGGTGCTTCTGCTGGTCTGGAAAATGAAGGAGAGCTTATTAGAAGTTGTGAGACAAGTCCTGCTTGGACACAATGGAGGGACCAATTGGCACAACAGATGTATACTACTTGGTGGGCTTCACAAAATTGACCTACTTTCATTACATGTTATTTCATACTGTTTGGACAAATAAATTTAATATGATTTGTGTTATTTTCTTTATTTCTTTGTTTCCATTGATGTTTAATATCTGCTGATTTGGACATGTATTACTTCTTAAGTGTGATTTGTAATATTGAAACTGCTTGGTGAAATGGAAGCCAGAAGAGGGAGAGTTAGCAGGCCAGTGACCTACCCCAACCGGCAGGTTCAACCACCCCAGCCAAGTTTCCTTTGAAGCACAAACTGTTGAGGTTGAGCAACCGGCCACAAAGAAGCAACCTCAAAAGAAAAGAAAGTGGACCAAAAAAAGATGACAAGATGCTGGTTTAGTGTCTGGTAGAGCTAGCTCAAGAAGGAACATGGAAAGGGGATAATGGAGTCAAGACAAGGTACCTGCTGCAGTTGGAAAAGATGCTGAGTGAGAAGCTCCCCAACTCAAACATAAGTGCCAACCCACATATTGAGTGAAGGATCAAGCTGCTGAAGCGACAGTATAATGAGATTGCTGATATGGTCAATCATGGGAGTGGATTTGGATGGGATCCTGTGGAGAAGTGGATTGATTGCTGATGGTCAGACCAAAATTATGCATATTTTTATGGTCAATTTCCTATGCTTTTGAATGTATTTGTGTTGGATTTTACCCTATAATGCTTACATTTGTGATTGTAGGTGTTGAAGAGGTAGAATGTGCAAATATGTTGTTTTAGGCACATTTTGGAGCTATTTCGATTGATTTTTGGCACAAAGGTTTTTCATGGATTTTCTTGAAAGAAATTGGAGATCTCGTGTACGTGAATGAAGAATCTATGGAGTCAATTTTATGCCAATTGAAGTCATAAAGTTGAAAGCTACAAAATTCCAAAGCAAAGGAGTAAGAAGACTTCAAGTTGCAAGAGGACATGTCGAGCCATCAGGAGGACATGGGTGATCAGGCTTAAGACCTGAGTGCTCAGACCAACTAGGTGGGCGCCCAGCGGGAGTCAGGGCCCTTGTCAGCGCGCGCCATTAGCCACTTGTGGGTGTCTTCATGCTGAAGCTTCTTCCTTTCTTTCCAGATTTGGAGACAGTTCGCGAAAAAGGACATAACTTTTGTTCCAGAATGCCAAATGAGGCGTATTAATATGCGTTGGAAAGCTAACTCCGAGAGCTACAACTTTCGTGTTTTGGTCGAGAACCAGTTTTGCCGTTATCGTGGACGAAAATGCCCCTGAAGTTTCTGCAGACGTGCTGGACCTAGAAAAGCCCATGAAATCAAGCCCAAATTGATATGCTTAGCCTAAATTCGGTATTTTGAGATAGCCCAAACCTGAAGGACGAAATTCCATTCAATTGGAAGAGGTTTAATGAGCTTAAAAGTCTATTTTGTCCTAGGTTAAGTTTGCCCTAAGTCTCTAGTATAAATAGACATCTTTTCTCTCTAGAAAAGAGGTTAGACAATTTGGAGAGCCAAGGAGAGCCGCCAGCCAGACCTATCTTTCTAGGTTTTTCTATTCCTTTTTCTTTTGATGGCTACTCAATTCATGAGTAGCTAATCTTTTATTTCTCCAATGTAGGATCTTAATGATCTCTTGACTTTTTATTTATGGGGAGACTTTTGTTCTTAATAATTTGATTTTTCTATTTGAATATGTTTCTTATCCCTATACTTCATCTTATGTGTTCATGTTTTGATGGATTTGGAGGCCTACTTATCTTGATAATTATGAATGTTAATGTTAGATTCAATTTAGCTTGAGTCAAGCTAATATTGGTCCAAGTGACAATTGTTAATTCTAGGAGTCCTAGGTTCAATGAGATTATCAAACCTTGTTGAAATCTATAGGCTGAGATGGTAATAGATGTAGATGAGATTGGTTATGATTTATCATGCATGTGGAAAAATATAATCTTAATGCTTGTTCTAGGAAGGGGTGAAACCTATATCAGAACAATAGAGGTTGATTTTAGCGATATGCAGATTAATCTTATTAGCATGTTGGAATTAGCATTACGTCTGTTACTAGACCAATTATTCAAGTGGAGTTGTTTAAGATATTAGGGAGATTATTTTGTTCTAAGGAAAGTTGAAGCCTACATCTTAGGATATATACTACTTTGGAATAATTTATGATGCTTAATTGATTGGCAATTAATATCAAATTCATGATTTGTGTCAATGATCCATATCAATCTAGTCAAGAGTGAAATTGATTATATATTGGAGGCTTGTTTCATATAGTGTATTACTTGATATACTTTGCTTATAGTTTGTTTTGCTAGTATTAATTTAGACTACCAAATCTCAATTTTCAAACCTTTCATTCTTAACATAATTAATTAGTGAAGAATTTATCCTCTCTCTCTGTGGATTCGACCCCTACTTACCCTAGCTATTTAGTTAAGTTTTGTGGGGGTTTATTTTGTGATTGCTCAATGACTCAATCACAATTTTGGCACCGTTGCCGGGGAGAGTTGTTTTTAATTTCTTTACTTTTAGATTGTGTTATTTGTAAATAGTTGTTTTTCTTTTTATTTCTTTTTCCTTTTTACTTTTACACTTGATCATCTTTGATTTGTAGGAAGGATTCGATGAAGCAATTACTCACTATAAGGGAGTTGAATTTCAATTGTGAAATGAAGTCTCCTTGCATTGATTATCCAGAAGATTTCTCTTACGAGTTGAAGCCATGAGTGATCCGTTTCTACCAACTTTTCATGGAGAATCCCATGAAAATCCTCATGAGCATTTACAAGATTTCATCATCAGATGTACCATGATCACCAAGATGCCTCAAGAGCAAGCAAAGCTTCGGACTTTTCCAATTACCTTGGGAGGTAAAGCAAAAGAATGGTTTTGGAGTCTGCCATCAAAGTCGAATACTATTTGGTAGGAAATGGAAAGAGCATTCTTTAACCAGTACTTTCCAGAAGCAAAACGTGCCGATGTCAGAAGTAAAATCAATTCTTGTCGACAATTGCCTAATGAGAAGTGGTTTCAATATTGGAAAAGGTACAACTCGATTTGTGAAAGCTGCCCATACCACAACATAAGCGAGGAACTCTTGATACAACAGTTCTATGATGGATTGTTCTATGAAGATCGAGTTTATATTGATGCAACTAGTGGAGGTAGCCTGACACTTAAAACACCCACAAAAGCAAGAAAGCTGCTCAACATCATGGCAGAAAATATCCATCAATTTAGCACATCTGAAGAGATTCTCAAGCATAAGGAGCCATAGTCTGAGCCATTATTCCACCAAGAGATGAGAGAAATGAAAGAGGTGGTACAATCACTCATAGCAAAAAAGGACAAAGTATATCAGTTGTTTAGCAAGCAAATTGCTGACCAACAAGATACTATTGTCAATTTAATGTGTTATTTGATTGCGAATCAAGGGATGAATCATCATCAACAATCATCTTTGCAAAAACCTTTGAACGTGGCTCAAGAACACAAGAACAACATGGAATTTGACAATGGATTGAACAAAGCGCAAGGATATGGAATCAATTCGATGGGAATGGAAGATGATCAACCAAGAGCTACAAAAGAGATGGAGTCATTGGAAACCCCAATTTTTTCCTCTACGCCATCATTTGAACCAGTTCTTCCTAACCCTGAAATGAAACCATCATCAACTGTCATACCCCATGTGCAAATGCCAAGTGATGAGGAGAATTCAGTGAAAAGCGAGGAGGAAGAGAAGCTTGATTTTGGGACAAATTCGGTGTCATCTCCAACAATTTCTCAAGATCCACCGAGGAAGAGGAAGGAATCAAAGAAGAAATCGATGCAACCTAATGATTGTCTTCGACCCTATCCTCAATTGTTCATAAAAAGACATAAGGGATGCTTGGAAGGTAATCAATTGGATTTGTTTCTTGGATCAAAGGTAAACATTCCTTTAGTAGCTTCAATTGAGCAAGTGTCCAGGTATGCATCTTTTCTCAAGCAATTAAATGATGATAAAGGTAAACTTAAGGATAATGAATTGATATGCATGAACAAAAATTTTTCCAGTGCTTTTCAAGGGAAATTGCCCCATAAATGCAAGGACTTAAGAGCATTTACTATTCCATGTAATATAGGAGGCAATATGACAGTGAAAGCAATGTGTGATTTAGGATCTTCAATTCCATTTATCTACAATTAGGTTTAGAACCCTTAGTCAAAACAAATATCATCATTCAATTGGCTGATAGGACTAACATTCATCCTGAAGGATTGGTTGAAGATGTCTTAGTACAGGTGGATAAGCTCATTTTTCCTACAGATTTTTACATTCTGAAGAAGAATGATGATGACCTTCCTGATGCACCCTTGCTATTAGGAAGACCTTTCTTAACCACTGTAAGAACCAAGATCGATGTTCATGATGGAATCCTCAGTCTTGAATTCGATAGGGAAGTAATTGAGTTTGATATGTATAAAGCTATGAAACACCCTATTGAAGAACAATCTATTTTTGCTACTGATGAAGTTAATCTTCTTGTTGAACAGATTAATTCAATCAACAAAGAGGATGAGCTAGAAATAGTCATCACAAATAGTTTGTACGAGAGCAAAATCGAGGAAGCCAAGGTGAATTTGAAGGATGAAGTGGTAAACGCCATAGATGATCTGAAGGCATTTCCAAAAGAAAGTGAATCAGTTTCTTACATTCATTTGAAACCTAAGAAAGCACCTCCACCTTCTATCACTCAACCTCCAGAAGTCAAATTGAAACCATTGCCTGAAGATTTGAAGTATGCTTTTCTTGGAGACAAGGAAACACTCCCTGCAATCATTTCAAGCAAATTAACTCAAGAACAAGAGGGAGAGTTAATCAGAGTCTTGGAGAAATACAAAAAAGCTTTAGGATGGACAATTGCTAACATCAAGGGGATAAGTCCTTCTGTTTGCATGCATAGGATTTGATTGGAAGGCAATGCTGTTCCAGTAAGGCAACCATAAAGAAGGTTGAATCCAAATTTGGCTGAAGTAGTAAAGGATGAAGTTTTGAAACTGCTTGGAGCTGGGCTCATTTACGCTATCTCAGATAGTAACTGGGTTAGCCCTGTTCAAGTGGTACCTAAGAAATCTGGATTCACTGTAGTGGAAAACAAGGAAGGAGAACTAGTTCCTCAGAGACTTCAAAATGGATGGAGAGTGTGTATTGAATATAGGAAACTGAACTCTGCTACAAGGAAAGATCATTTCCCACTTCCATTCATGGATCAGATGTTGGAGAGGTTAGCTTGTCGAGCATACTATTGCTTTTTGGATGGATATTCAGGATATTTTCAGATACCAATTGCCCCAGAGACCAAGAGAAGACAACATTCACATGTCCCTTTGGTACGTATGCCTATACTCGAATGCCATTTGGTCTATGCAATGCTCCTGCAACATCCCAAAGGTGTATGATGAGTATCTTTCAAGACTACCAAGGAGAGATCATGGAGGTATTTATGGATGACTTTACTGTTTATGGAGATGATTTTCATAGATGCCTGCATAACTTAGAGCTCGTGCTTAAAAGATGTTTAAAGACCAATTTAGTACTAAATGCTGAGAAGTGCCATTTTATGCCAGAACAAGGCATTGTACTAGGTCATGTGGTTTCTAAAGATGGATTAAAAGTAGATAATGCAAAGATTGATGTCATTCAGAATTTGACTTACCCTACTTGTGTTCGAGATATTCGCTCATTTTTAGGACATGCTGATTTTTATAGAAGATTCAGCAAAGACTTCTCGAAGTTATCTGCACCCATGTGTCGTTTGCTTCAGAAAGATGTTGACTTTGAGTTTGGGGAAGATTGTAAGGAAGCATTTGACAAGTTGAAGACTGCTCTCACTAGTACTCCAATTGTAAAGCCACATGATTGGAATCTACCTTTTGAGATCATGTGCGATGCAAGTGATGTTGCACTTGGAGCTGTTCTAGGTCAGAGAGTAGAAAAGATACCTCATGTCATCTACTATGCTTCAAGAACTTTGGATTCTGCTCAAAAGAACTACACAACCACTGAAAAAGAGATGCTTGCCGTTGTTTTTGCTTTAGAAAAATTTCGGTCATACATCTTGGGATCAAAGGTAACAGTTTATTCAGATCATGCTGCACTTAGATGTCTCATGGCAAAGAAAGAAACAAAAGCTAGGCTCATGCGTTGGCTTTTGGTTTTTCAAGAGTTTGATTTGGAAATTGGAGACAAGAAAGGAGCAGAAAATGTGGTGGCTGATCATCTAAGTAGAATTGAAGGTAAGGAGGAGAATACTACACTCAATGAAGCACTACCATATGAACAATTGTTTGTTGTTTCCCAAATCCCTTGGTATGCAAACATTGCAAACTTTTTGGTCACAAGAAAACTACCCCCAGATGCAAGTAGAGGAGTTAAAGCCAAGATTGTAAGTGATGCTAAACATTATTTTTGGGACGATCCACATCTATGGAGGTATGGTTCTGATCAAATGATAAGACGTTGCATCCCTGATGAAGATATTCAGTCAGTCTTGAAGTTTTGCCATAGCTATGCATGTGGAGGTCATTTTGGACATAAGAAGATAGCAAGGAAGATTTTGGATAGTGGATTCTACAGGCCAACACTCTTTCGTGATTCTTATGAGTTTTGCAAAACATGCCCAGAATGTCAAAAGATGGGAAACATTTCCAAGAAACACCAAATGATTCAAAAACCAATCTTCGTAGTGGAGGTATTTGATGTTTGGGGAATAGACTTCATGGGACCATTTCCTTCATCTTTTAAGAACAACTACATCTTGTTAGTTGTAGATTATGTCTCCAAGTGGGTAGAAGCCATTGCTACAGAAAAGGATGATGGGAAGACTGTGGTTAAATTCTTGAAGAGCAACATCCTCCATCGATTTGGAATTCCAAGAGCTCTTATTAGTGACAAAGGTACTCCTTTTTGCAATAAGATAGTGCAATCATTGGTTAAGAAGTATGGAGTGACCCACAAGATATCCACTTCATATCACCCTCAAACTAATGGTCAAGCTGAAGTATCCAATCGCCAAGTGAAGCAAATTCTTGAGAAGACAGTGAACGTAAATAAGAAAGATTGGAGTTTGCGATTAGATGATGCTTTATGGGCTTATAGAACTGCTTTCAAAGCACCAATTGGTATGTCACCATACAAAATTGTGTTTGGAAAGGCATGTCACTTGCCCGTGGAATTAGCACATAAAGCATGGTGGGCAATCAAGCAATGCAACTTCAACTTTGATCAAGCTGGTTTACAAAGGAAGTTTCAATTACAAGAACTCGAAGAAATTAGGAATGATGCCTATGAGAATTCGAGGATCTACAAGGAAAAGACCAAAGCAATTCATGATCGAGGGATTCTACACAAGAATTTCTATGAAGGGCAAAAGAAACTTTTATATCATAGCAAGATGAAGTTATTCCCTGGTAAGCTACAATCAAGATGGCATGGACCTTATGAAGTTGTCAAAGTTTTTCCAAGTGGAGCTATTGAGATACGTGTACCAGGCAAGCCCGACATATAAAGTCAATGGACAACGCCTTAAGCCATTCTTGGGACAAGAGCGATCATGTAGGCTTGAAGTGATGGACTTGAAATACCCAATCTACCTTCCTTCTGAAGAATAACATTGGGAAAGTCGAGCTAATGACCTTAAACAAGCGCTTTTTGGGAGGCAACCCAAATTAACTTCCAACTTTTAATTTTCAATTTTATTTGCAAAATTTATGTTACTAACTTGTTTGTTTTTTTTTATTTTATAGGATTCTAAGATCTAGATGAAAAAAAATAAGGATTGTAGTCCAAAATTTCGCATGAGGACCCATGTCAAAGACTTGAGACCCCATGTCGAGAAGGCCACAGCACAAGGGTAGAGACCCGACTGCCGCTGGGCGCCCAGGCAGAATGCCCAAGCGCCCAGGCGACAGGCATCCAGGCCCCAGCAGGAGCAAAGCCCGATTACCGCTGGGCGCCTAGGTGAAATGCCTCAGCGCCCATGCGACAAGGCTCAGCACCCAGCTCAGCCCCTGACACTGGACAACAAGATTCCTTACCCGAATTGGACTAGGATTTTTAATCCTACTCAACTTCAATCCGCCAATTTCCTTCTTCAATCAGGTTTGAACTTAATTAGGATGCTTCCTAGGTAATTTCCTTTACTTATTCTCCAAGTCTAGGTTAAATCCACATAGAACTAGAATTAATTCACTATATAAAGGAAGCTTTACCCTTTATTTTCCTCACATCAATACCGGCGGCTTAGAGGTATGTTTAATTCTCTTCTCTTTCAATTTAATTTTCCAGATTTATTCTTTAGATGCTAGGCTTTCAATTTCTGCATAATTATTTAGAATTTGGAAGAATTAAGTTGAGATGGTGTGATATTTCTCCACCATCAATACAAAGACAAAGCAATTTTGACATTAGAAATATTAATCATTGGCCAATTAATGCATAAATACATAAAGGCCAAGTTGATTAATTTATAAACCAAAAACCATGATTGAGTAGGCTTTAATTGGAAACTAAACCATCAAAAATTTGGAAACAAAAACCACAACATTGGGACTACCCAATAGGTCCCGATGGTGTATACTCTCTTTTTATGTATAATACACAATACTCACTGTCGGACCAACAAATTGGTCTCGACTTGAACCATTTTTTTTTAAATTTTGTAAAAGTTGGCTTAGTTATAACTTTTAGGCCAATGTTTTCCTTTCTTTTCAATTTGGACCTTGGCACCAAATTTTTACTTAAAATAAATTAATGATTTTTCTAAAAAGTTAATTACAAGAAGGTTTCTTGCAATTTTCCAAGGGTGGTTAAGGCTTTGGGACCTGAGTAAAAGGCTTTTCAATTCCAAATTATATTAAGGTAGTTCTTAATTTAATCAAACTTGGACCATAACTCCTAATTTACCGTAGGTGTAAATTAGGGTATAAACAATGCCCCCTTATTTCATTATGTATGGAGCACAACAAAATTGCCTAATGAAATATAAGCTCCCAACGAGATGCAAAATGTTGTTCAAATCAACCATTTTATTTGAAAATAAAATGCAAAAATTTAAAAGTAACTTTTTGGATAGCCAATTAAGACATGGCCATTCGCATGAACGCTAGTGAAACTCACTAGCGCCTTAGAAAGATGTTGGTCTTTATTAACCAATACCAATGGCTCTCAGTCCCGCTGAGCCATCAGCTTCATCATTATCACGCCATGATGCATCATTGCCAAACCGCACCGAAGTTGTCGATCCTGGTGACCTACGCCGCAACACGATCGGCTCTGGTGAGATGGTCGGCTTTGAAGGAATAGGCTGATCCATGGGAAGTGATTCAACGTTGGGGTTGGCCGGCACCAAGAAGTGATTACTTTTATTTTTATCATTTAACAGCCTGGCGACTGATCGCTCCTTCTCCTCCATTGGCCAAAATGGATCTATTGAGCTGATCCTTGTAATATCAAACCCATCAATGACCCTGGGATGATGGTTGTCACTATTGAGTTTAGGTGGATCACCATCTTCCTTGGATTGAGGGTGCCGACCATCTACATCAAGTTCCGGCAACGTACATCAAGAGCAACCGAAACCGTTGAAGACGACACCATTGGAGGTGCTACTATTGGAGGTGGTGCTGTTGGAAGTGGCACCGTTGGAAACAGCTCAGGACACCATTCACCCTTATCTTCATCAAGAGGACTTTGATTTTCCCCAATCTCGTCAACCCCAAAATTGATAACGTGGGCTCCTAAGTTTAGATCTTCCTTGGGCCATCTGTCACCATGCTTGGGAAAATCTTCAAGTTTTTCAAGAAAATTCCCATCTTTTTGGGCGTCGGGCTCCAAAAAACTATCAATTTCCAGGTTGTCATCACCCACTTTGATTTCGAGAGAATCTTTAATCTCCGTTGAGTCGGCGCTCCCCGAGGAACCATCAGCTTCCTCAAAGTATGAATGGTTAGAAAGTTGCCCCCCGAGCGTAACTTTTCCATTTAGCACATCGTTTTCCTTAGGGCGCTCGTCACTTTGCTTGGGAGAATTTTCATCCTTATCAGTTTCAAAGCGCTCGTCATTATCTGCATCATCAGGTTCAATAATCGCACGTAACGTTTTTGGTTCAAAGTCGCGCTGGTGTTGTTCATCTTCAGGGCGCCGCTCCATCAAAACCATCACATCGCCACCCTCCAAAGCCACTAGGGTGTTAGGCGACGGTTCTCCAACGCCATCAGATTCAATCACCTCATCTGACTTGGTGATTTCATCAGATAAAATGTAGAGTTGCCCCCCGAGCATATTTTGCGATTCATTGGAGTTAGGTAGATCTTCCTCCTCATCCCCCACATTGTCTGTCGCTTCGGTTTCTTCAGCCCCAACCTCCTCGTCAAGTGATTGAGTTTTAGGCTGAGGTTCTTGTGAGGATTGCCCCCCGAGTTGATCACGAAGGAGAGACAAGAGGTCAAATTCATCCAGTGCCTTTTGTTTCTCTTCTTGCAGCTTCGCGTCATCGTCATAAAATTTCTTCCATAAGTAATCTCTTATGGCGAACTTGGCCTCATCAGTATATTTGGCCCCACCAAAAAATGTTGTAGTTGTCTCCAAATCATCACTATCCTTTTGACACTTATTGGAGGTACTTTTTGGAATAAAACCCTCGTAAGTCAGATTTGTTTCGAAACTTTTTGGTTATATCCATGGTTGAAGTAACCAAAACGCCTTGTTTTTTTTTGCTAATACATAAAAAAATGTCTTCCAAAGTTTTGGAGGTGTTGTGCTTGAAAACTGTAGAAAAAGACAAAAACAAGAGACATAGAGATTAAATATAAAATATAATTAAAAAAGATAAAGAGTTACCCAAATTGGTCCCACCAGGCGTGCCAAAAAGAGATGTTGCGCAAAAAATCCCTAGTGCGCCCAGAAAGGTCTTTGACGTTGAATCTCTTTGAGGAAAGAGAGAGGTTCGAGGCGTGCCAGTTATTTTTGTAGAAAAAATAACAAAAAGCTTTTGTAAATCAAGCTTGTGAAAGCGAGAGAGATCAGACGAATTGTGAGTTCTGATTTAAAGTCACAGAAGATTGTTTTAATCTTTAAACCTATTGGGTAATTCTTCAGTAAAAAATGAGAGATTAATGAACAGAGAGAACGAAAAGTAGATTTTCACTAGAATTGCAAAAGCAAGATTACAACTTGTAAGAACAAGATGAAAGTAAAGGAACAGGTTGATCAAACAAGAGTTGACATCTCTACAGGAGAGAGGTTTGTATTTCCGCTGGGGAAGGGTTGTCCGGAGAGACTTCCTATGTTGGAGATGGCTCCACTTATATAGCCATACCGTCAATCTAGATCCAAAAGTCAAGGAATCGACGTATTAAACTTCTGAGATAGCAATCATGATGCCAAGTTGATATTGTCTTCAACGTCAACTCTAAATTGATTCTGAACATCTTCCTGAATTTAAGCTATCAGCATCAATTTGAATCACGTAAATCGTGATCAATTAGTCAACTTCTCTATGTGTGGATTCTTGATCGTTTTCCACTCGACACGGTCTGTACTATTTTCCATTTAATTGTGCTGCTGACTAATTGCTCCTCACCATTGATACTCACTTCTCTGTCTCGATGGTGTGATTTCCTCGCCATCGGTACTAACCTCTTTGTCTCGATGTAATTGCTTGTCACCATCGGTAGCAATCAATTCGTCCCAATGGAAAGCGTCCTGATGGTGTGATATTTCTCCACCATCAATACAAAGACAAACCAATTTTGGCATTAGAAATATTAATCATTAGCTAATTAATGCATAAATACATAAAGGCCAAGTTGATTAATTTACAAACCAAAAACCATAATTGATTTGGCTTTAATTGGAAACTAAACCATCAAAAATTTGAAAACAAAAACAACAACATCGGGACTAATAATAGATCCCGATGGTGTAAACTCTCTTTTTATATATAATACACAATACTCACCACGACGTGAACCATTTTTTTTATTTTGTAAAAGTTGGCTTAATTATAACCTTTAGGCCAATGTTTTCCTTTCTTTTCAATTTGGTCCTTGGCACCAAATCTTTACTCAAACATCAATTAATGATTTTTCTAAAAAATTAATTACAAGAAGGTTTCTTGCAATTTTCCAAGGGTGGAGGCTGTGGGACTTGAGTAAAACACTTTTCACTCCAAATTGAATTAGGGTGGTTCTTAATTTAATCAAACTTGGACCATCACTCCTAATTTATCCTAGGTGTAAATTAGGGTATAAACAATGGCTGGTTTATCATTTGCAGTTTCTAGAAATGCAGATATCTCTTTTTGTGCCTCATAGTTTTTTTTATTTAACCTTATTTAAAATATTGGATACATAGGTTTGGTATTAACTCTTCTGAACTGCATTTATATATGCTTTTGCTTGTTATTGTAACACATTTATTACAACAGGGATATCTTATAAGTAATGTGTGAATTTAGGAATGTCACATTCCATCTAACCAAACATGGAGCCGAAATATACCTGGAAATCTCAACCAAAAAAAAAATGTCACTTACTAGGATATGAGATACCCAGATAAATTGAGGCCGAAATATTCCACCATTTGGGAATCTGATGTTCCTCAAACCAAACACAACCTAAAGTAGTAAGGAATTCTTTCTTCATGTTTCCTTTGTTTCATATTCCTTTGTTTCATAGTAAATAATAATGTTCCACTTCCTGTCTTGTTGCTTGTCATCTTCCGGAAGCATAATTACTTTTCCATATATATGCATTCTTTTTTGGTTAATAAAGTTTTTGAAACAATTGGTATGAATGAAATCCTTCTTTTTGTGGTCTAATTTAAAGCATATATTACTTGGGGTATTTTATGAGTGTGCAATGCATAATGGATGTTTGATATTTTCCAAGAGAAATGTTATCTAATTACTTCAATTAATTTTATTATTATTATTTTTTAAGAAAATGTAATTTTCATTTATAAAAATGAAATTACAATGATTATAACATAAATTACAATAGATTGAACATGAATTTCCCCATCGTCTTGATCTGGATCTGACTTCATGATATGAATCCTCTGATTGAGTTGGAGTTTCGAACCTTTCTCATGAGTCTCTAGCACGCGCGACACCTTCACGTTTTCGCTTTTGTTCCAATAGAAAGCTTTCACCAACGTCAGAAAGGTGAGTGATCTGAAAAACTCCCTATGGATCCAATGATCACAAAGAAGACCCATCTCAATATGGGGTAAACAATCACAATCAATTGTAAATTCAAAACAAACTAATTCAACAAACTCAACTGATTCAAACTAAACTAACTCAAGCATCCAAGATCTAGAGATCTGGAGAGTAAAAACCCAAGTAGAGATCAAATCTGTGGGATTTTATTTTAAAACAAAACAAAACAAAAAATGAAATAAAAGATCAACCCCTCCTCCCCCTTGACAGTACTTAGACCTGGCAATTCGTGTAATGACACGACACGACACGCCACGACACGAGATACGTTTAGCCGTGTTCGTGTTTGGCTTATCGTGTCTCGTGTCTGAATCGTGTCGGACACGATTAAGATTATCGTGTTTCGTGTTATAATCGTGTCAAAACACGAATAACACGTTTAAGACACGAATGACACGCTATAGTAATCGGGTTAACACGATTACACGAAGACCTGTGACACGACACGTAAATGACACACCTAACTTAAAACCCTAACCTAATAATCTGATACCCATCCCCAATTCCTATTATTCTAACTTCTAATTTTCTTTTCTCCACTCCCTTCCTTTGCTTTGAGCCCGACGCCGCTTCCTCCCTCACCCTCAGAACTGTCGCCTCTGCTCCGCAACTCTGCCCCCTCTTCAGTCTGTTCGTCTTGTCTTCCTATCTTCCTTTACGGCTTTTCCTCTCTTCTCTTCAACGCTTCTGTAAGTTTGCCTCCCTCATTTGTCTCTCGTCTTTACTCTTTCCACATTTGAAGGTTGGCTTTTCTTTTCTTCTTCTTTTGTGTAATTTTCCTGAGAAAACTGCTAACTTCTCTCTTGCATTTACATCACTATGTGATTTTTGATTTTTGCCTTGTTATAACTATTTTGATATCTCGTTTGGGTATGTTTGATTTTGTGGATGTGCTATAATTTCGGGTTACATTTTGCTCTTGTGTTTGAACTCTACTTTCTTTTGCTTATAAAACCATTGGGCTTCTCTGCTTGTCTTTCTCTCTTATTTGCTTCTTAGTTTTTCTATTTTCATACTTTTTCACAGGTCAGTGAGTTTTTAGTCTGATATATGTACCCTTTTGCCTGTATATTTTCATATTAACCTTTGTATATGGTGTTCACTTTTGATTGTAAATTTTAGTTTCCATAGGGCTGATAGATTAATGGTTTGCTCTCTCTTCTTCATTTCGCAGGTTGCCTATTCCAACCAAAGCTGAGGTCTTTCCTCGATCTCAAAGAAATTCCCATCATCATTTAAAATGAGTAAATAATTGAGTTAAGAATTTGGATATATATGTCTCAATCATATAAATATCCATTAAACTTTCGGATTACATAATAGCATATATTACCACATGAATGTTTCATTCACTTAGTTTTCTGCAATGCTTTGCTTACTGAAAGAATTTGGTACAAATGGTATGTCATAGTGTTGCTTTTCTTTATAATATGCTTAGGTTAGAAACTTGGCATAAGTATTAAGGTGTCTTTTGCCACGTTCTTTCACCATATTGCCATTTTATATGATAGTGGTTATAGTTAAGTCTCACCTAAGCATTAAATGAGGTAAACTATAGAGAATGAAGATCATTAGTTAATATAGTGTTTGTTTTAATGTCTGACTTGCGTTCCTCCATTCTTAGTGACCATTTTGTTGGCTGTGTTTGATATGTTTTGGTCTTTGTGGATTTGTGGAATAGCTTGCAGCAGCTTATTTGCTCCAATTCTTTATTGTTGCTATTTGCAAGGTGAATACTAAAAGGCAGCTGTTAAAGAGAAAGGCTCAAGGTACATATATGTTTCTTTGGACCAAATTCTCTAAACTATTGGTTTTGTTAATAGATTGGAATCTGATAATATTAATGTAAATTTTGAGTCAATGAACACCCCACTTCAAGAAGAACCTTTAGCGATAGAGGATGATGAAGGTTAATTCACTTAGTTGTAATTTTGTTTACTTGTTCACAAGTTTATTTTCATTTAATTACTAATTACTATATCTTTTTGTTAATCTTCTATTGCTAGATCAAAACAGCCCAAAGTGAAGACAAGTCAAGTTTGCATGGAAATTATTCAACTCTTGTTCAAATGATGCAAAATAACTCATTTAGACTTTTAAAGAACTTTTTTTTTGTTTATTTTTTATGGATAATGAACTTGTTATGTTAGCTACTTTGTTATAGGATTGATATTTGTGAACAATTTATCTTTATGCTTTAAAATTAGACATTTTTAGCTCTAAATATGTATCTTATAATTAATTGAAATATTTGAAGAATTTAAACGTGTCAAACGTGTCGTGTCGTGTTTTGACACGATACACGGCTTAATCGTGTTAACAGGTTCCGTGTCCCGTGTACCTGTTTAATAACAGGTCCCGTGTTCGTGTTTGAATTTCATGACACGAATAATAATCGTGTCGTGTTCGTGTCAGACACATTATGTGTTTATACCCTATGTAAACACGACACGAGACACAACACGTTACACGAATTGCCAGGTCTAATTTGGTGAGATAAACAACAAGGGAGAATCCAGGAGATGTAGCTAATATTGGAGATGGAGGACTTTCTGTTGAAGTGTTGTTTGCTTCGGGGTCTCTAGGTTTTGTTGGTGTGTTTTGAGTGGTTGTTGTATTTTGGTGTTCGGGTGAAGTTGGTTTGGGTGAATTGGGTTTGTTGTTGCTTGGGCTTTGGTTGTATTGTCGGGCTTCGGGTGTTGTAGGTGAATTTTGGATGTTTGTTGGGCTTGTTGTTTGGGCTTTTGGTAAGGTGTAATTTTCTGTTCTTGAAATTGACATTGGTGAAGGAAATGTTGGTGTTGCTGCTGCAGTAGGTGCCACCGAGCCATCACTCACTTGGAAGGGAAAAACCTGTTCATCAAAAATAACATGGCGTGAGATATGGATTTTGCCAGTGTTAAAATCAAGACATCTATATCCTTTGTGAATTTTACTATAGCCAAGAAAAACACATTTGGTAGATCGTGGAGCCAACTTGTGAGGAGCATAGGGGCGGAGCCAAGGATAGCAGAGACTGCTAAAGGTTCGGAGTGTTTCGTATTTGGGTTTCTCATGGAAAATTGTCTCAAACGGGCTTTTGTGTTTGAGTTTTGGTGTCGGTAGTCTATTTATGATGTAGACTGCGGCATCAAAGGCATAGGTCCAGTATTTTAATGGGACATTGGCATGGTTTAATAATGCAAGCCCAGTTTCTACAACATGGCGATGTTTTCTTTCTGCACACCCATTTTGTTCTGGGGTGTGTGGACATGAACTTCTCTGAGTGATGCCATTTTCGGCCAAATATTCTGTTAAGGCCTGATATTCTCCGCCCCAGTCTGCTTGGAAAGATTTGATTGCTCAGCCAAAAAACTTTTCAACTATGGCTCTGAATTTGATGAAAACATTCAAGACATCAGATTTGTTTTTGATAGTAAATAGCCATGAATATTTACTAAAATGATCAAAGAACAAGACATAATAAGAAGATCCATCAACAAACTTTATTGGAGAAGGGCCCCAAACATCGGAGCAAACAAGTTCTAAAGGCTCTTTAGCCTGATAAAGAGAGTCTGAGAAAGCTAATTTCTTAGATTTGCTAATGCTATAAGCATGGCATAAAGCAGAATTATTAGAAGACTTGAAGGAAATTGAATTGTCATTCAAGGCTTGACGAACAGTCCTAAGAGAAGCATGGCCGAGGCGAGCATGCCAAGTAGTTAAGCTAGCAAGGTTTGCACGAATCGGTTGTCTGTTGAAGTGGATTGGATAGAGGCCATTTTTACTCCGGCCTCTGAATAAAACCTGCCTCGTGGGGATATCCTTCACATCATAATAATCAGGAAATAATTCCAAAGAAACGTTATTATGTTTAGTGAAAGAATGAACATAGAGCAAATTGTTAGAGGCAGATGGAACATGTAAAATATCATCAAGCTGAAAGGAATTATCACCAACAGAAAAAACAGAAGATCCAATGTTTTTAATGGAAAGAGTTTTACCATTGCCAATGGTGACTGAATCAGGACCCGAGTACTCATTGTGGATGCCAAGGTTTTCCAAGTCCGAAGTGAGATGATGAGTGGCACCCGAATCTGCAAGCCAAGTGTTTGAGTTTGGATGTTGAGTTGCAGCAAGATGACTTTGTGGCTTCATGGTTGTCTGTTGGTTTCGTGTGTTCGGGTTTCTTGGTGATGGACACTGCCGAGCAGAGTGACCAAGGCCATTGCAATTATAACAGGTAATGCTTTGAGATGAATCAGTTCCATTACCTTATTGTTGAGATGATCCAAAATTAAAATTTTGTGCGGGGTAATTTTGCCTTCCTCTACCCCTTCCTCCGCGTCGGCCTCTCCCTCTTGATTGGGGGCCTTGACGTGCAACATATTGAGCAGTTTGAGGAATCGTCACAGTTGTCTGATCTGCTCCAAGCTGAGCTTCCTCGCTGAGGAGGAGGCCATACAAATTATCAAATTTGATTGGCTCTAATCGAGCTTCCAATGCTCGTGTAAAGGGGCGGTAAATCTCTCCAAGACCGCCAAGGACTGAATCTACAAGTAATTCTTCATCAATTGGACTGTTTAGTGCAGCCAATTGGTCATATAATCCTTTTGCTCGCTGTATATAGGTTGTAATTGAATCAGTTTTACGTTCAATTTTCAATAAAGCAGAACGAATTTGTCTTATCTGTGGTTTTGAGCCGGCGGCAAAGGAAGCGACAAGCTTTTCCCAGGCACCACGTGCGGTGGTTGCACCAACAACTTGCGGCAATACACCTTCAGACAATGAGCAGGTAATCCAACCAAGGACCATCTGGTCTTATTGGAACCATTTAAGATAAACAGGATTTGGTTGATCGTTGACAAGTTTAGGTGGTGTTGCGACATCTCCCTCAATATGATCAACAAGATTGTAGCTTTGAATGATTGGGCGAATTTGTGTTTGCCATAACAGAAAATTGGTTGGGGTTAGCTTAACACTAACCTGTTGGGCAATGTTAGGAAGGTTGGATGGTTGACTGGATGTCGTGGCAGTGGTGCTTTCAACGATCGACATGTGTGGTGGTTTGCGAGAAGAGAAAAGTGAGATTTGGAAAATTTTGCTTTGATGTTGGCGGCTGGAAAAAAAAAGAGGGTTAGGATCTCACTAGCTCAATACCATATGAAGTCTGCAAAGGGTATTGTATTGATTTACTCTTTAGGAATTTATACAGAGTACAAGAGTTAGGCTTATACAAGGATAAGCATTTACAAGGGATAAATACAATATTATCGGATCGGCTAAGGCTTTATGTTTAAGCTGTTAACTTAGGCTAAAGGTGTAGGCTATTATCTGATTGCCTTATCAAAAGTAATTGAAATGGAAAGTGTTGTGTTTCTCTGTATTGATGTAAGGTATATATAGTACAAAACTTTAGGGTTTACAAGATAGAGATAAGGTTTATAATTTAAGTTAACGTCTAAGATAAATATATAACTGACGATACAAACTTAATCAAGGCTAATCTTATCAGGTTGTTGGTGAATTTGAATCTAAATTCAAACGCATTCTGCTTATACTCCCCCGTAAGATGGAGGTTCTGTCTGAAACTCCAATTTCGGAAAGCAAAGTTTGAAGTCGTTGATGGGAGAGAGCTTTTGTAAGTGCATCTGCCTGTTCAATTGTTGAAGGAATGTGTTGAACTTTGAGTGTGCCTGCTTTGACTTTCTATCGAACAAACAAGTAATCAAGGGCTAAATGCTTCATCCAAGAGTGGAAAACAAGATTGATGCATGTGTAAGTGGCACTCAAATGATCACACAAGACTATTGGAGGTGGCAAGGAATTTGATAGATGAAGTTCTGGCAACAATGACTGAATCCAAGTGACTTCAGAAACTGCATCAGCTAGCTATAGCTTTATACTCTCCTTGAGTTGAAGATCTTGCAATTGTTGTCTGCTTTTTAGAGCTCCAGGAAATAGGTGTGCTACCAAGCTTAATAACAAATGCACTGGTAGGTCTTCTGTCATCCGGATCACCAGCCCAATTCGAGTCGGTAAATACAGTAAGATGAAGAGACCTTTCCTTGTTAATGCAAAGGCTGTAAGACAAAGTGCCCTTAAGATATCAAAGTACTCTCTTTAAGGCAGCAAAATGACTTTGAGTTGGCTTATGCATAAACTGGGAAAGTCTATTTACAACATAGGCTATATCTGGTCTTGTAAGACAGAGATATTGTAGAGAGCCTATGTTTTTTCGGTATTCCTCTTCATCTGCTGCAGCTGTTCCATCATTGAGCTTCGAAGCAATAGATGTAGAGAGAAGTGACTTTGATGCTTTGGCCCCAAACATATTGGTCTTGTCTAGAATCTCAGTAATGTACTTTTGTTGAGACAGAAGCAATCCTTGCGAGTGAGGCAGAACCTCGATGCCAAGAAAAAAAATTGAGATTTCCTAGATCCTTGAGAGAGAACTTGGTTGAGAGTTCACTGACAAAAGACTTCAAGAACTCATTGTTGTTACCTGTTAGAACTATGTCATCAACATAGATAAGCATAAATGCAGTAATCACATCATTCTTATATATGAACAATGAGTGATTTGACTTGGAATTAGTGAATCCATATTTCAATAAATAAGAACTAAGAGTTGAATACCAAGCTCTTGGAGCCTACTTAAGTTCATAAATAGCTTTCTTAAGCTTGCAAACATAACCTGGATTGGCCTTGTCATGGAAAAGAGGTGGTTGAGTCATGTACACTTCCTTTTCGAGCTTTCCCTGAAGAAAAGCATTATTAACATCAAATTGATGTAGAGGCCATCCGGAAGACACTGCCACACATAAGATAACACGAATTGTTAATGGTTTCACCACTGGGCTAAACTTTTCATTGAAATCCAAGCCTGGTCTCTGGGTGAAACCCTTGGCTACAAGACGAGCTTTGTGCCTTGAAATGGACCCATCTGGATTTGTTTTCAATTTGTACACCCATTTGCATTTCACAATAGTTTTGTTAACTAGTGGAGGCACTAGTTCCGACGTTTTGTTGTGATGAAGAGCTGCAATTTCTTGCTCCATCGCAGACTTCCATTATGCAGTTTTAATGGCCATACTAGCACTTGTAGGTTATAATGAGCTAGGAAGTGGATGCTTGGTGGCTGTAAACAACGTTTTAGGCCTGAAAATGTTGTTCTGAGAACGAGTGACCATTGGATGGGTCTTCTGAGGTACAACATTAGTGGGAACAAGAGCAGTTGTGTGTAAAGAAGTGGATAAAGAACTGGTTGCAGTTGTTACTTGTAAAGAACTGCAAGAGGAGACGGAGTGGAGTCTTGTTGTGTTTGTAAATTACTCAAACTTGTAGAGACAAGAGTCAGTAAGCTTGTAATTGGCACATCTGAGATAGGATCAAGCTGAGACAATGTATCAGAATTGGAGGAGAGAGTTGAACTAATCTTACTAAATGGGAATTGTGTTTCATCGAACAACACATGTCTTGAGGTATATATTCTCTGTGTGTTTGGTTCAAGACAAAAGTACGCACTTTGCTGTTTGGAGTAACCAATAAAGATGCAAGGTGCTAACTTTGGTTCCAGTTTGTAAGAAGTGTATGGCTTCAGCCAAGGATAGCAGAGGCATCCAAAACTTTTAAGCTTGGTGTAGTTTGGAGCCCGGTGAAACAGCATCTCAAAAGGACTTTTTTTTGTTTAAAATTGGAGTAGGTAATCTATTTTACAGATAACCAGCAGTTGCAAAGGCATATGGCCGGTAACTAAAAGGCATGGAAGCTTGATGTAACAGGGTTTTACCAGTCTCAACAATGCTTCGATGTCTTCTTTCAGCCACTACATTGTGTTCTGGGTATATGGTGGCGTTTTGAGATGCTATTTTCCCTGGGTTTCAAATAGTTCTTTCAACTTTTCATACTCTCCCCCTGAATCTGAATACACTGTTAGAATAGAGACATTAAAATAGTTTTCAACAAGCTTTCTGAAATTGGCAAATTGGAATGAACCTCAGACTTTTGCTTAATGGGAAACAACTAGATATATTTAGTGTAGTGGTCAACAAAGGAGACATAATATATATAGCCATTAACAAATACTATTTTTGTTGGACCCCAAACATCAGTGAATAAAACTTCCAATGGTCGAGAAGAATTAATAGATGAAACATCTAAAGGAAGCTTGTGCATTTTATTGCAGCAACATGAATTACACAAACTGTTTGATAATTTGGTTGAACAAGGCAATGAAAATGAATTAAGAAAATAACTAAGTGTTTTTGTAGCTGGATGTCCCAATCTCTGATAGATGTTGAACAAGTGTGAGAGATGGATAAGCCAGTGCCATCACCAATGACCAGCTCGTCTATGCCACCATATTTCTCATTGAGGTCAAGTTTCCTCAGTTCATGAGTGACATGGTGCGAGGCACCAGTGTCCAAAAGCAGCTGCCAAATGGTTTCGAAGCTGAAGTTGCCACATGAGCCGATAGTTGACCCTGTGATCGAGTCGTTGAACAATCACAAAATAAATCCCCACAAACTTTTAACTAATAGGTAGGGAAAGTAGGGGTCGAATCCCACAGAGAAGGTGGTTACGAATTTTAAGGACAAATTATTCTAAGAAAATCTTGTAAAAGGGGACTTTCTAGGTTTATCAATTTAAACTAGAAAACAATTAAATAAAGTTATACTAAAGATCTAGAAAATAGTTTAAGAAAAGCAATTAATTAAAAACATACTTCTTTTCCTCTAGGTAAATATTTTGATCAAATAAACCTTGAATCACAGACACAAATCATGAATTTGATTAGATTGCAATCAATTAAGCATCATAAGTTATTCTAAATCAATGTATATCCTAAGACGTAGGCATCAATTTTATTAGAACAAAATAATCTCCTTCATATCTTAAACAACTCCACTGGAATAATTGGTCTAGGAATAGACTTCTGATGCAGAAGCAAACTCCAACATGCTAATAAAATTAATCCGCATCTCACAAAAATTAATTTCTATTGTTTCTAATCAAAAAATCACCTTGTGAAATTATCATAGAACAAGCATTAAGATCATACTTTTCCACATGCATAATAAATTATAACCAATCTCATCTACATCTATTTCCACCTTGGGCCTATAGATTTCAATAAGGTTCTCTTAGGTTCAAAATCACCATGAGAGATTGAAAACTTACAAAACAGGAGGTGAGGAAGGAGAGAGCGGCTGCCTCCTCCCCAAAACCGCAAAAACCTAAAAGGAAAAAGAGATAAAAATTGTACTAGGGTTTCTAGGAAAGATGGATATATATAGAGGACGGCCTATGGTTGATTTTAGAGTTCTAGATGACTTAAACTAACCCTAGGGACGTGCTGGGCTCTCCTCCATGTCTTCAAGTGGGATATATGGGCTCAATTTGGTCAAAAACGCAATTCAGCCCAAAATTGTTTCCGTTTGCAATGTTCAGGGGCATTTCCATCCATGATAACGTCAATTCTGGGCTTCGACCAAAACACGAAAGTTGTAGCTCTTGACGTTAGCTTTTCAACGCATCTTGATTCACCTTATTTGGAGCTCTGCATCAAAAGTGATAGCTGTTTTCCCAAACTGTTGCCAAATCTAGAAAGTATTGAAGATGCTTCAAGAGGAAGACACCATGAGTGTCGACGGAGGGCTGCTAAGCACGCGCAGGAATGTCCCTGACTCTACCTAGGGGCCCACATGGTTTGTCTGAAGACCCATGTGGTTTGCCTTATCACCCAAGTGGGCAGTGTCATGGTTCGGCACATTGACATGTATTCTCGCCTTGAACTCATCTTTGCTCCTTTACCTTGAAAACTCACAGCTAGCAATCAACTTTATGACCTTCATAAGCATAAAATTGGCTCCATAAGCTCTTCAATCACGAACATGATAGCTCCAATCTTCATCCAAAACGTCCATGGAAAATACTTGTGCCATAAATCATCCAAAAAGGTCCCAATTTTGTACTTTTCTTCTTATCAACACCTATGAACACAAATTTAACCAATATAAGGCATAATCAAGTAAAAATACCCAAAAAGCATAGGAAAATGACCATAAAAAGATGTATAATTTTGGTCTAATTACCCTGCTTTCGCTTAATCTTGAAACATTGCTTCGCAGTATGCCCAACTTTGTCACAGAACTGACAAATTGGCCGAGAGAAATTGCCCTTTTTCTGCACATAGTTATCACTGTTGGAAGCATTCTTATTGAAAAAAGATGATCTTGCTTGCCTGTTTCTATTTGAGTGATGAAACTTGTGAGCAACATAAGCAGTGTGGCCAAGAATGTCACTGGAGTTTTGTCTCGCCAAAAAGCCTTCATAATCTGTCATTTAGTCTAATAGCTCTTCAAAAGAGATATGACTCTCTCGAGCCCTGATAGTAGCTGAGATCTCTCTGGACCTATGCCATTAAAGATATGAATGACCAGTTCATCAGTTGTGTGCCGAATTGACTGGAAATAATCCTGGATGGATTTGTTGCCTCGGGGTTGAAGCATCTTCTCCCTCAATTGCATCATACGGGACCTGGATTTTTTAGCGTACATAGTTTGTATTTTGGACCAAGCACTCTTTGCAGATGTGCAGGAAGCAAAAAAAGGAATTACCGTTTCAGTAGCAGAGGCAATCATGCCATGAAGCAACAGTTGATCTTGTTGAACCCAATATTCATACTCAGGATTGGAAACAATAACTTGGGCATCATCCTTGGAAGGAATCTCAGGGACTGGACATGGCTTAGAGCCATCGATATAGCCAAGAAGCTTATGGCCGATTAGCAAGGAATTGAACTGCGCTCTCCAAGAAGGGAAATTGTGGGGAGCCAGTTCGATTGGAAGCTGAGCTGCAGCATTGATCGTGATGAGTTGCGGCAGTCCGTTTGTCGAATTGATGGTATTGGTGTTGACAATACTGGTAAGGGTTGTGGATGAAGAAGAGGATGCCATGGTAGGATCAAAGAAGAAAGATTTGAATCTGATCAGAGAAGAAAGAAGAAGAAGGAAGATTTGAATCGAGAAAAAAAATTCAGAAAAAAACTCTCTTAGAGTTTCCGAGCTCTGATACCATAAAGAGAAATAGATGAAGAAGTAATTGAGATGGAAAGTGTTGTGTTTCTCTGTATTGATGTAAGGTATATATAGTACAAAGATTTAGGGTTTACAAGATAGAGATAAGGTTTATAGTTTAAGTTAACGTCTAAGATAAATATATAACTGACTGTACAGACTTAGTCAAGGCTAACCTTATCAGGTTGTTGGTGAATTTGAACCTGGTGAATTTGAATCTGAATTCAAACGCATTCTGCTTATAGAGGGACGTTGCCAAGTACAGGGTTAGGGCATGCCACAAGTGTCAGAGAGGGCTTACAATGGTACTTACAAATCACCGACCAACGAGAACCGTTGGCACGACTCGAACCCCAAACCTTACAAGCAGAGGTCCAAAGCCTTACCAATTCAACCAACTTCAATTGACGTGTGTTTCACTTTCACTAACTAGAATTATATGTGCATGCATCAAAAGTCATGAAAGGAAGATGAACAAATGAGCATAAACATTAATTAACAATACTAATGTCTAATAATATAATTATATACTAAACAGTATTAAATATATATGTTTGCTATGTAGAAGGAAAATGATAAGGAAAGAAATGCATGGCGAGAAAAAGAGGGGAGGGGAGGGGGGGGGGGGGACACAATGCTTTGTCTTGGTGTAGTAGGATAAAAATATAACTAAAGAAAGGAATAAGGATTTGGTGTTATCGCATGCGGTTATTTTTTTAGAGCAATTTAAGTAATGTTGTGATTAAGTGGATGTATAATGTATTCATGGAAGTTTTCTCACATGTTTTGTCTTGGTTGTTTTTTGTTTGTGGTTTCCTATTTCGATTGGTGGTGTTTTTTTCATGAATATTGTTGTTCAGACTTTTATGGCTGTTTTTTTTCCTGTTTATATGTTTTTTTATGGGTTTCCTAATTTCCTTCACGTTTATGCCTGTTTTATTTTTCCTTTTTATATGTTTTTTTATGGGTTTGAATTTGCTATTGTTTTTTTTTTAAATCTTTGCTATGGGTTTCAATTTAGATTTCTTGTTTATAATGATTTAGGGATTTCCAAAAATTAGCAACTCTAAAGAAAGCATAAATCATTTCGATACAGTTCATCCACTTTCCCTGTAGCAGTTTAAGAGAATAAGACTTTCTTAATTTCAGAGATGATATGAACACTGTCACGCCCCGACCAGAAAGTCGAGCACGGACAACCGCCATGTTGCCTCGAAACACGTGTCGGCCAGTCACGCGCACCAAGGCTCCACGAAGCGTCAATACCAGAAGAAAACAATGAAAACAAAAATTGATTATAAGGTTTAAAACAAAAGTTTCCCAATCAGAGTAAAAGCGGAATCGTCAAAAACCGAAATAATATAAGTGTTTTAACAAATCGAAAACCAAATCAAATCCAATTTAGTGAGTTAATAGATAAGGAATAATAAGAATCAAGACACGAGGATGACAATGAGCTAAGACAATGCCAGTGGGACCCGTTACGTAGTGAGAAGTACCTCTAAAAGCAGTGATAACAGCCTATGCCACCGACTCGCTCGAGGAAACACAGAGTTTTAACTAACCTGTAATCACAACGAGAATTTGAAAGGGTGAGTATTCCTAAGAATACTCCGTGAGTGCAGAGAGCTAACTAACACCGCATTAAGAGTAAAGTGCATGGCCAATCTAAAACACATAATTTATTATCAAGATATGAGATTTCATTGGGGCTCTTTAGTCATTTACAAAACTAAAGATAATCATCTTCAATCTAGTCAATTTATCAAAATAATAGCAGACTCTAGCATTTCAAAACATATACATATACGTCAAAAGATCATATTTCGCACATTAATATTGCATGCCAAAAACAGCAGTAATTGTACATTTGAAACCATAGCCCCAATTTGTATAAAACCAATAATCATCAATAAAACTCATGCATTCATGCCTAAAATAAACAATCATTTCAATCAAATCAATTATGGCCTGTCAAATTAGAAATCAGCAGTAAAAATCATGGATTCCTTTACCGTATAACAATATATGTGTATATTAAAATATGTTTCGCCTCATTTTTTATTCAAAGCAGAAAATAAATCCAAGTTCTGCTTCCAAAATAGTTTGCCATCAAAACATATCCTTTTTATAAAACAAATGGGCTGCCAATAAAACCTATCCGGAGTGACCTTGGCCCGAGTCAACCTCCGGAACCATCAGGGGCATTTTTGTCATCATCAAATAATCAGTAAAAATCTCATTTTCTTATTTTTCCAAATACAAGCCCGTTCCCCTGACGTTGGCTTGGGTCCGGTACTGCGTGGTGGCCGCAGCACACCCAATTTAGCTCTCCCATGCACACGCCGAACCGGTATATATAAATATGGCATGTCGGGCCTGGAGCGACGAACCATGTGGATCCATAACATAATAACCATGGTTCGCCTAAAATATCCAACTACTAGCTAGTATCCCACCAAATTAGACATACGTACTCCCTAGACTGCGTCCAGTCTACGAGTCCCCGTATGCTTACCAAAAACATACATCAAAAATAATATTAAAACATCCATTAAAAAACCATTTTTCATAAGTATATGGTAAACATAATCATTTATCAAATAATTAACCTATATTTAGTCTCACAAATAAACAGTCGACTTATTCCATTTCAAATCACCAAATCAATTCAACATCAAAACCCAGTATCAAATATCAAAACAGACCAAATCATGCAACAGGCCATCATAAGATTTCACCATGCACTTAAACCATTCAAGAAAACCTTATTAAACCATGCTCTTAAAAACAATATTTATAAAACATGAGAGCATTTTTCAAAGCATTTTTCTTAATGAAATGAAGATAGCTACTAAGCACTCACAGTTCGGGAGGTTCGTATACTCCCGCTAATTTCCTTCTGGTTGTATTGATGTACTATAAACCCCTTTCAATTTGAATCCTAAACATTTAGGAGTACAAGATAATTAGAACAAATAACGGCATTAAAGTTCTAGACCAACTCTATTTTACAACAAAGGTCTAAAGTAGCGACACTTAGCAAAAACAATCACATCTTGCTCAATCCTTTACCAAATCATACGAAACCACTTCCATTTGAAAGACAATTCATTATACTAAAATTTATTCCAAGAAACCATCCTTAAATTCCTCCTCTATCATAATAAAATTTTAGGTTGATTCCAAAATATTTTAAAAGTGTCCTGTTTTTAGGTGAAACTTGTGCAGCTATAAAAACGACCTTTTTTCTCTATCTTAGACTTAAAATCTCAACTCGATTCCTTCTACAAAGTGGTAGAGGACTCAAAACCCTACAAATTGGGCACAAGAATGACTTAATTTGGATTTATGAAGGCTAAGATATGCCCCTCGAAAAAGGCTGCAAAAATGCACCAATACAAAATGGTTTTGCCATTTTCAGATTTGTGAAGGTTGGGGAAAATGAGCATAACTCAATCAATACTCAACCAAATCAGGCGAAACCAAAACCAAATGAAAGCTGATTCATTGAGCTAAAATTGATTCCAAAGAATCCACATCAAATTCGCACTATAACCATTTCAAATTTAACCTCAAAGTCAGTTTTCCAGTTTTGGACCTCAATTCAGTGACATTAACTTCCGAGTCTCATAACTCCCAATCCAAGCCAAATTAGCAAAAACAGCATTTCACAAAGTTTGTTCCAAATTCAATTTTCTATAACACTGCCAAATTTCATAATTTTTCGATATCGTTTTCTACTACAAAGAACATCAAAACAGAACGTGGGAATACGTTCTCAAACAAGACTTTTACCAAACATTTTAGCCCTTAAACTCTCCAATCAAACCAAGTCTATTTTACCTCAAAATTTCCAGATTATTGCTTCCTCATAAACTCATTTCAAAGCTTAATTTACCTAATAATATTTTCAAGAAATTAAGATAGCATTTAAACCATAAGTGAACCTCAATTAGCTTAGTTACCAATATTCAAAGCAAACAATTCAATCACACACCATACCAATCTATTTTCACCCTTAGTACTTATTAAATACAACTTTGAAAAACCCTATACCATAGTTCAAAACTTACCATCATTAAATTCCAAGGATGAACTCTTGAAGCCTTAACTCATCTACAATACTTCCATTCATGCATCCTTGAAATAAACCAAAGATTAGTTTGATAAAGTCATAAAAACATGAATTCACTAACTCTTTATGAAAGAATTTACTTACACCCTTTCAAGCTCCAAAACCCATCAATCTCTTAAGACTTTAACATGTAAGATCCTCCAATTCCTTCACCATCATCTTAAATTGGCATAGGGGTATGAAAGCCTAAGTAGTAAGGATGAATAAAGTGTAATTGCATTCAAGGTTTAGATTCAAATGGGTGGAGAAAGAGTAGAGAGAGAAAGCTTGATGTTGTTATTAATGGAGGAAGGAATTGAAAGAGAAGGAGAAAGAGAAGAGAAGATGATAGAATGAGGAACGGGGTGGTGACCGGGTAGTGGGGTTGCCACTCCACATATTATCATTTTTTTTTGTCTTAGGTATAATTATCAACATAACCCTTGATCCTTAATCTCCTTTCAATTAAGTCCCCTTCCTTTTCCTTTAGTCCTTAAGTATTGATAAATTAGTCCAATTATTTCATAATTTCCCAAATCTCTAGTTTTCCTAATAATATTAACATATTCAATTATCCATAAATGATTTCATTTCTTCATGAAAACCCCAAAATATCTTTTTAGCATATAAATCCTCTAAATTGTATCTATCTCAATTCAACCCTTTTTTTTCCCAAATTGCTAAGTACTTTCAAATTGTTTCAATTAGGCTCATATTATAACAATTAATCCATTTGTAATTTCCCGACTTAATCTGATATACTCTAGCAAACAAAATTCATGAACGTGATATTCGATTTAATTTCTCTTGGTCACTATCGTCCCTTATTAAAGCAAATTTGTTTCTAGCATAAAAACTTGTTTATTTCATAAAATATTTCTAATCCATATATTAGATTCCTCTTGCCAGAAGCCACTGATACATCAGATGCCACTAATTTACTCATAGTGTCACATTCTACCCTCCTTAAAATAAGTTTCGTCCACGAAACTTCTTATTTTAATAAATAGTCGATACAAATTTTGCCATCCAGCTACCCTTGTTGCGATAAATTACCATAATCTCCATCTCAAAATGAGCTTCCTTGTAACTACTAGTTTTTTTTTTCCTCCAAATTCAAAAGATTTAGAAGACTTTTAATATTGAATCTCAATAAAGTTGTCAATCCTCTAGTCTCTCAATATTCAATTTAGATTAATCACGTCCTTCAATATCGAGTAAAATCAATTAAGCTCTCTGATGTTCATATTTTGATCAATTTTGATCCTTTAAAAGTTAATCTAGTTCAACTCCCAAAACTAATGAATGTCATAATTATTCCCTAAAATTAACACTTCAAAATTCAACCACATAAAATATTTATGTCAACACTCTCCAATCAGTATTTAGATATCTTCTCCACAATTAAATAGTTATTTTCTCTTTCTCATGGTCAAAGGGTTTCCTCTTTGAGGAACTAATCAAATTCGCTTATAACCATAACCATTATGTTATCTTTCCTAACTAAATCTCTTGGTGAAAATTTCCATAGGATATGGCTCCATTCTTTTAAATCTTATTAAAACGCGACAATGAATTTAAATAAAGTACTTTCATACTATATTCTTGAATAAACAAGAATGTCAATGGCGACTCTCTTGCTCAAATTCAATTAGAGACTTTAGCTCAAACTTGTATAGTAATTCCAAATGTACGTATCGTTTTCGAAAAGCCGCCTTCTTCAAGTCACACGGTTGATCTTTAACGTATGATTGTATAGCTTTGAGTCAATCATGGGAAAGACTCGTAACTTTAGTAAAATAGGCATTTGATCACTTCCCCACTTCCAACACTTGTTCCTACCACTTACCAGCGTAATTGTTCTTTAACCGATTCCCAATGACAAACTTCCATCTTCATTCGTTGTTAACAGCAATAGATCACCTCATGTAACGATACCAAACCTAGAAAGATCTTTTTCATACACTTCTTCTTTAACTTCTAGTTCAATTGTATTCTACAAGCGCCACTTCGCTTTGCACAATTTGATTCAAAACAATAATTGAGAAGTACTACTCAGTCAAACTCTGCAACTACACTATGAATACTTCCGAAAGTCCTTTTACTACCATAACATAGTAATGACTCTCACCAACGTTAGCTCCTTCATTGACATGAACCTCTTAAGTTAGATCGTCAGGCTTGAGTACTTGTTATTCCCTTGCAACATTGCTCGTGTCGTAAGCGGTTTACGAGATTAAAACTCCGGCGAAAAAAGAAGTCACTTGCGGAAATGACATCAAAGGAAAAACCGTCGTCGGGTTTGACAAGAATGGATACGGCATTCGCGGAAATGACACAGGTGTGCACGACTAGGTTTGAGTATTTTCCCTATAAGCAATTGCATAGAGAATTAAATCGTCCGAGAATTCACATTTCTCCATTTTATCTCTAAACGAGGTCGAACCGGGAGGAGAATGTCCTTGTCGACATTGATCACGTTCTGGTGGCATGAATATCTAAGAAGAGCAATGAGTCTAGAATTTTAGACATAAGTAAGCGGAAGAGACATACGAAATTTACGATTAAAAGCAAAATCATTTGATGAGACACAGATTAGTATTAAAACAAGGTAAACCAAACATTTGATTCTTTAAACAAAAAGGTAGACTGAAGAGGCAGATGGACACAAATGTGTCCGGAACTTATCCTAAACTCACTACAGGCCCACTGGACTTACGAAACAAGGATAAAAACCAGATGCTCTGATACCAATAAAGTTGTCACGCCCCGACCAGAAAGTCGAGCACGGACAACCGCCATGTTGCCTCGAAACACGTGCCGGCCGATCACGCGCACCAAGGCTCCACGAAACGTCAATACCAGAAGAAACAATGAAAACATAAATTGATTATAAGGTTTAAAACAAAAGTTTCCCAATCAGAGTAAAAGCGGAATCGTCAAAAACCGAAATAATATAAGTGTTTTAACAAATCGAAAACCAAATCAAATCCAATTTAGTGAGTTAATAGATAAGGAATAATAAGAATCAAGACACGAGGATGACAATGAGCTAAGACAATGCCAGTGGGACCCGTTACGTAGTGAGAAGTACCTCTAAAAGCAGTGATAACAGCCTATGCCACCGACTCGCTCGAGGAAACACAGAGTTTTAACTAACCTGTAATCACAACGAGAATTTGAAAGGGTGAGTATTCCTAAGAATACTCCGTGAGTGCAGAGAGCTAACTAACACCGCATTAAGAGTGAAGTGCATGGCCAATCTAAAACACATAATTTATTATCAAGATATGAGATTTCATTGGGGCTCTTTAGTCATTTACAAAACTAAAGATAATCATCTTCAATCTAGTCAATTTATCAAAATAATAGCAAACTCTAGCATTTCAAAACATATACATATACGTCAAAAGATCATATTTCGCACATTAATATTGCATGCCAAAAACAGCAGTAATTGTACATTTGAAACCATAGCCCCAATTTGTATAAAACCAATAATCATCAATAAAACTCATGCATTCATGCCTAAAATAAACAATCATTTCAATCAAATCAATTATGGCCTGTCAAATTAGAAATCAGCAGTAAAAATCATGGATTCCTTTACCGTATAACAATATATGTGTATATTAAAATATGTTTCGCCTCATTTTTTATTCAAAGCAGAAAATAAATCCAAGTTCTGCTTCCAAAATAGTTTGCCATCAAAACATATCCTTTTTATAAAACAAATGGGCTGCCAATAAAACCTATCCGGAGTGACCTTGGCCCGAGTCAACCTCCGGAACCATCAGGGGCATTTTTGTCATCATCAAATAATCAGTAAAAATCTCATTTTCTTATTTTTCCAAATACAAGCCCGTTCCCCTGACGTTGGCTTGGGTCCGGTACTGCGTGGTGGCCGCAGCACACCCAATTTAGCTCTCCCATGCACACGCCGAACCGGTATATATAAATATGGCATGTCGGGCCTGGAGCGACGAACCATGTGGATCCATAACATAATAACCATGGTCCGCCTAAAATATCCAACTACTAGCTAGTATCCCACCAAATTAGACATACGTACTCCCTAGACTGCGTCCAGTCTACGAGTCCCCGTATGCTTACCAAAAACATACATCAAAAACAATATTAAAACATCCATTAAAAACCATTTTCATAAGTATATGGTAAACATAATCATTTATCAAATAATTAACCTATATTTAGTCTCACAAATAAACAGTCGACTTATTCCATTTCAAATCACCAAATCAATTCAACATCAAAACCCAGTATCAAATATCAAAACAGACCAAATCATGCAACAGGCCATCATAAGATTTCACCATGCACTTAAACCATTCAAGAAAACCTTATTAAACCATGCTCTTAAAAACAATATTTATAAAACATGAGAGCATTTTTCAAAGCATTTTTCTTAATGAAATGAAGATAGCTACTAAGCACTCACAGTTCGGGAGGTTCGTATACTCCCGCTAATTTCCTTCTGGTTGTATTGATGTACTATAAACCCCTTTCAATTTGAATCCTAAACATTTAGGAGTACAAGATAATTAGAACAAATAACGGCATTAATGTTCTAGACCAACTCTATTTTACAACAAAGGTCTAAAGTAGCGACACTTCGCAAAAACAATCACATCTTGCTTAATCCTTTACCAAATCATACGAAACCACTTCCATTTGAAAG
>AWUE01014090.1:0-24754 GCA_001974825.2 Corchorus olitorius
TGTTCAGCTCAGTACTAACAGATACGAAGTCACTGAGATTGATTACAGTGACGAAGCTGACCGTGGATACTTGAAGTTCACACTCTACGGCGGACTGGTCGACCGTAAAACCTACCAGCATAGAGCTTTTGTATACGAAGCTTCACCACGAATGAACTTGTCTGTTCTCCAGTAATAGAAAAACCTACTATTGAACCGATACTCTGAGTTACGAAAAAGTTTCCACGAAAACTTGACATAACTTGTCAGGGTATGGTACGATAGTATACATACGAAAGGGAAACCTAACGTACGTATGGTGGTCGTGGCAGAGAGGCCCATCGCAACAGACTGTGACTCTGTAAAACCGCGGGTTCGAATCCCGTCGATCACCCCAAGTAAACGAGCCAGGCTCCAACCGAGTCTGGCTCGTTTTGCATTTGACTTTTGTGGTATTTTCTAGTAAAATAGCAAGGAACTTATTCTTGAAAGGCTCCTCTCCATAGTAATACTCCTTCCGTGGCTCCGTCCCTATTTATCTGTCATTTTTTGTGATTTTTTCTTGTCTCATTTATAAAATCAAGATCAATTTTATTACATTTTAATTAAATATAGCATGAGAATCATATGTTAAGTAAAATTGGGTAATCTAGGAGACTATTGTGAAAATTGTATAAAATTTTGAAAACAACTACTTTTCTTATTGATGATATGATTAAACCAGACAAATATAATGAAAATAGAGGGAGTACTTTTTTTTTTTGAAAAATAGAGGGAGTATTTTTTTAATGGTTATATATACCTACTTTGATTTAATGTTGGGTTGGCTCTTATCCCTCTCCACTAAGGATTAAGGGTTTATTATGGTATGCACGTGCACAAAGGAAATAAATCTTTGCTCGTGATTGGTGCTTACTCTTTATAATCCTCAAATCACTCAAAAAGTCTTTTCACACGTCAGCTTCTCATCACTTTTATTAGACTTTCATGTTTTTCTGTTTCCTCGATTTTGGAAGCTTATATGTGAAAAGACTTCACTTAATTTTGGGTGTGACAGTGCTATTTGTCCATTATATGATCTTGCATTCTTGCTCTACACAACTAGAGTAAGATTAATTAGCCCAATATATCATTCTCATCTTATAAATCTCATAATTCATCTAAACTTTCAAAACATTCAATATCAAAATTTAAGTCTAACTTTTTTGGGAATGTTTTTTATTAAATGTTTATACAATTTGAGATTGGAGAGAAAAAGACCAAAAATATTGCTCTATCTATTCACTCTATAATCAGGGTTGAGGGAACTATAATGATGTTGATGACTAATATACATACATATGCTTATTAGTTTATCAATGAAATGATATGGCATGTAGAAAACGGTTTCGATATGGATTGATCATGAAGCAAGCAATACTTAGAATATTTCTACCTAATTATCATTACTCAGCATTAAAATTATGCACGTAAAGTGTAGTACTACACACCTAGCAAAAGAATTGTATATGTAACCTATACAAACAAAAAAAAAAGAAAAGTTTAGAAGTAGGAAACATATGGAAGGGCAATACAAACATAAAACTAGCTACTAGTACTTTCCACTATATATATATAGTTTAGTTTGGCAATGAGGGTTTTTCATAAGAATCATTCCAGGTGTACGCACACCCCAATTTATATAACTATTCACTCAGAAATTAAAATAGTCATTTCACATGTTTATGAGACAAATGGATATAAAAGTCTACGAATGAAACGAACAAACACTATTCTTCTTTCCTTGAAAATAACAAAAACTAAACACAAATCATAAATTATATATAAATGTAAACATCTTGTGATTTTCTCGTTCATTTTCATGAATTTAATCACACAGAAATGCAGTATCCGACGTTCCAAGAGAAAACAAGAGGGGGAAAAGTTATTATATGGAAGTATAGGGCATGAAAATGAAATCCTAGCTAGCATATTAGATGTTGGATAGTTTTGAATGTTGTGAGAAAGCTTGGCGCCTCAAAATCTTATTTATTTCGATTATATCAGGAATTTTCTAACAATAGATATTGCAAGATAGAGAAGCAGCTATAACCTGTTGCCAAGAATGGAATGCAAATGGACGATAAGCTCCTCTTCCTGAGGCGAGAAGGCGCCGCGTTTGAGATCAGGTCTCAAGTAATTGATCCAACGAAGACGGCAGCTCTTGCCACATCTTTGCAGGCCAGCATTCCTAGCAACATCACTCCAACAACCTTGCCCATTGGTTAGCATATAGTTGATCAACTTGTCATCTTCCTCCGGTGACCATAACCCTTTCCTAAGCTTATTAGTATTACTACTACTTCCTCCTCCATTAATGCCACCCTTCACGGCGGTTGGATCAGGCTTCCTCATCATGGAAAAGGCAATGAATCTTGGTGGGATTGATCTTGTTCAGAAAACTAGTTTGATATAAGAATTTAGTGGAACACTTTATAGAGTGAAAGAAATTAATAAGGGCGGGAGAGAGAGAAAGAGAAAGAGAGGAGGCTTCATGGAGTGGAAAATGGTGATGATCATGATGATGGAGATTGGTTGTGGGGTTTGCTTAGAATATAGGGAAGAAAATTAGAGAGAGATGAAATGAAAGAGTTGGTTGATGGGTCTAAGTAGAAAACGGTTTCGAAAAAGAAAGATAGAAAAGATAACAAGAAAAGAGATGGAGGGTGGTCGTCTTGTCTTTGACTCTATGATCTTGTCTTTTATTTTCTTTTTAATTTCTTCTCTTTTCCTTTACATTTTTCTTCACTCACAAGGTAATCATCATAAATGAATCATAGAGGCAAACTAGAAAAGAAATAAAAGGAAATATAAATCTATATAGAGGGCTTTGTTTTGTTTACCAAGCCAAGATATTTGCTTCAAATTCACATAATCTTCCTTTTATTTTTTCCTATCTCATGAATCCACACGTGTATTTGAAGCTATAGATATGGGTATATGGGAACTATTACAATGGAAAATAATTTGATAATTGGATACACACTTGGCACATGTTTATTAAATAAAATCATCCAAGTTTTCATTTGGTGATTGGACAATGGAATATCTACACATTTTAAGTTAATTTTTTGATCATGGAGAAAGGAAAAGTAGAAAAGACTCCATATGTTATGCTTTTGTGATTATTAAACTCTTATATTTTTGTCATATGGAGAAAGGTGACAAAAGGAGGTACATGGACATTTACAAGACTTTATTTCATTTTTCTTCTTTAATTTCATTGATGAAGAAGGGGGTTCCAAGTTGTGTGCCCATTCAATTCATAAAAAAATTAACCCTGGAAAAACATATCATTTAATGACCTTCGAAGTGCAGTTTTGGTAAAAAAACCATTAATATTCATTTAGTAATTAACACTTAATTGTTATATACCAATACCTATTGGATCAAGTAGAAGAAATTTAATATTCCGTAGTAAAATTTAATAAGTTTAAGTTTTGTGAGTATACAAAGTATATGAGTTGGGAGAGTTTTCTATTATTTAGAATCCGACACTTCTTGATTTCAAATTAATCTAAATTCGAAACCGAATGCGACTAGTAATATCGAAATTTGTACCAAAAGCATTTAATAATTGAATAATTGTTATATGGCAAAGTAACCAATATATTCAACCAAGTTATATGGTAACTTTAAACAATCCTCTAAGCATTTATGGGTTTAATTAATTTCAAGAGAAAATCACATTTTGAAAATGCTATTTTCGTGCACTGCATGAACCTCATGGGGCTACTTCCCTAATTAAAGTAAGCTACATATATGAACAATCAAACTTCCAAGAATAACAAAGAATTGTGATTCAAGAAAAAGGGTTTTCTACTTTTCTTTTCCCTTCAGTTTTCAGTTATTGACATTAATTAGTTTGTATTGACAGATAATTAATTTCATAAGATGAATCAATATAAGAGGGGAAAAATGGAAGAAAGAAATGGATTAACAGATCCCATTTGACTTTCTTTAATTGCACCTTTTTCAAGCAACAAAAAGGGGAACTCTGCTAATCTTTTTGATTTTGATCCCCAGAAATCTTTTCAGCATACATTTATCTATATAATCCTTGCAATTTGCTATTCATAGGAGGAGGAAACTTAAGATGCCATTTGAACAACCAATGGCAAGGCACCGAGTTTTAGCTTCTAGAATGGAGGAGCTAGCTTGCAAAAATTATATCCATATATCCATGGCGCTGATTAATGATTTCATTTTCCTATCTGCCAAACAGTAGATATTGCTATGGTGGTTTAAGTGGTTATATATATGGGGGCAATTTCTCACACGTCTCAAGATCACATTGGCAAAAAGACAAAAAGCTAGATAAACATGGTTTGCATAATTGGGATCCACTTTAACTTTACCTCATACATATATACATATGTGTGTGCACATGAGAGAAACCTTGACAATAACCCAATGAAATAGTCTCCTTTCAATTATGTATCCTGTGAAAGTAGAGCCTAAAATCATGGAGTTCATGACCAAGGATTGGTAGAAATCATTTTAAAGAGAAATCATGTTCATTAGTATATTGATCCGAATCGAGCCAAACTCTGACAGGTCACTCGACTCTAAACAGGTCTACTTTAAATCTCAAAATAAAAAAGACTATATATGTTATACAAAAAGACTATATATGTTATACAAGTGAGAATACACACACTTACTATTCCTTTTCTTTTCTTTTTTCTTTTAAATATCCTTTTTTGAGATGATATTTGAATCAATGATCATGTTAAAGACCCCATCTCTACACATGTTGGATCTTCCTAGATATTCCATGTATTCTCCTCTCTTTTTTCTCCCTTTTCCATTGTTTCTATGAGCCAAAAAGTTAAAAAAGGAAAGATGAAAAAGGTTCTAAGGCAATGCTAAAAGGGAAAAAATAGCAATCAATGGGATAAATGGGAAGTCCCTATATTGGGACCTATAGCTAAAATTCTATGACAATTCCATCAAGTGGGAAAAGGGAATACCCCAAAGAGATTCCATTAGCATCTGATAATAATATATCAAAAAAATACTTATGAAGCCATGTTTTTGTGGCAACTTAGGATTTGTTTAGGGAATTTAAATCTTTTATATAGGTCAAGGAATAAATATTTGCAGCTATAAGCCAAATTAAAACATATGAGATAAATATACATCAATGCTTTTTTAGCATTTCGTTAAAACACACATCATGTCGGATTGACTTCAAATAATCTCATGATTACAATGGTTTTAGTGAGAATTAGCAGGTGCAACCTACTTTGTGATTGAAGCTAAAGAATACCTTATGTCACTACCCAAAACTAACCCTAGCAACCTGCCCTTAACTCAAGTGGGTAAAGAGTAGGCAATTTTTCTAATATATATAGACTTTAGATCTTTTTTCCCCTTCATTCTTTTATAGAAAAGAGAGATCGATTTAGTTCCATTTCACCTCTTAACCTTGGTATAGTTCCATATTAGTTCTAAACTTTTAAGGTAGTTCCATTTTGATCCTTTTGTAAATCATTTTATCAACATCCACTTAAAAAATATCAGTTATTGATATAGAAGAATGTGAGAAAAGGACAAAAGTAGAACCACCTTAAAAGGTTGAGAATTCAAATCAATTTAAAGGTTACTAATTAGGGACCAAAATGAAGTTAGAATAAAAAGTTAGGGACTATGCATGGAATTTACCCATAACAGTTTATCCAATTAAAAAAATATAGGGTATTTTTTATAGACTTACTAGTTGAAGAAGAACAGAGGGAAAAAGGTATATATGTGAGAAACATTTGGAGGCACTCCAAAGGATAAGCAAAACTTTTCCAATGCTTTCTTCTTACTGTTGTCTTTCCAAAGCATTGCTTTGTCTCTATGTGTGTGAACATTACTCCTTTAGTAAGCAAACCTACCTTTTTCATTTTCATTAAGTATAATGGCCCAATTGAGGAAGGGGAACCCTTCCCCTTGTTCACTAAACCAAAACACTATACATATTATAGTAATAATAATAATAATTTTCCTAAAGAGAAATGATAACGAATTAATCCAAAATGTAGTGACTAAAAGAGTGATTTATGAATTTTATTTACATATGTTTTCTATAATGTTGCTTTCCCCCTTGATATTAGGAACAATAAAATGTAAAAAAAGAAATGGATAATTAATTAGGACAAATAGTACATGGGAAAGACTTAAAAAGAAAGACATGAGATATGTTTCATCCAAACAAGGCTTATGAAAGAGAAAGGTGTATAGCAAAGGGTTGATGCTGACAACACACAACCTTAATCGACAACAAAAGTCCAAGGTCAAATCTTCTGTCCCCAAAATTTTCTTGTAAGAGTAAGATATCTAACTAACTAATTGATCTTAATGAACACACACAAATTTCCTTAACAATCTGGTAGAAATTGTCTTGTAAACAAGGAAATCAGAGAAAACTTCCCATGTGAGCCATGTCCTAACTTTCTTCAGCCATGCAGCAAAACCTCAATAAGCTTCCCAAAAGGTCCTTGGTTAAGTAAAAATAATGATAAAGATGAAGAGTGAGATTTAGGGGTTTGAGGCTGAAGGGATAAGTGTTCCAATCTGGTAGAAATTGTCTTTTCAGGGTGGAATTTGTAATCATAAGAGATGACTCTAGAAAAGACTTGATTCAAACAAGTTCATGAAACATGTAACTGTATTTTACAGAGGTAATGATGGAACTTTTTTAATCAAAAACATATGCTCAAGTGCTGACATAACAGATAAATGGAATAATTGCTAGCAGAGTTGATAGTGCAATGATATGTTTAAGTATGAATGAGGTTGAAGAAGAAGAAGAAGACAATAGCACCTGTATTGAGCTGGAATCCTCCAATATGCATTATTACAGATAGGTTTTTTTTCTTCCAGGCCTCCAATGATTTGCAGTATGCCCCATCATGTATTCATGTCACCTCTCATCTACCTCTTCCACCAAGTTGAACTTAAAAAAAGTGTTCTGAGAAAAGTGAGTAAAACAGGGTAGATATAAACAGTACATAAATTCATCATTGTCATTCAAAGTTATAAGAAGCATCATCCACAGTGATATTAGGTTAGATTATCCACATATTTCCACAATCAATCTCAAGCAATTCAATCCCATCTCTTTGACCTGCAAAATTGGTTAAAGAATAGTATCCTCAGAAGTACATCAATTGGAATCATACTCATTGAGTATGGCAGAAAAACAATATTGTAAGAAAGCACAACAAAATATTTAGTCTTGGCAGAAAGTATAAAACCTTCTAGCCCTAGTGAAGCCAGGGACTCGTTAAGAATCCTGGCCCTGCTGGAGGTGCTTATCAAGCAACCTAAGAACCTGCAGAGCATATTTTTTCAATAATTCAAGATATCTCCCATTCATAGTTGCTGGCAAAACAAGAAACTAAGGTCCACCTTCTGCCATAACCAGGCAAGAGACCAAGCAGACCAGAAAAAAAAAAAAAAGGGTAGAGTAATGACTTAGATTCTCAATACAGTAAAATACTATATTCCAATTATTTCCAAACACCTTTACTGCAAAACATAGATCGAACACTCCTGCACAAAGAACAAGAGGGGTAGCAAGCTTTTCAAGAACAAAATTAAAGAGGACATATAAGGATTGCATCTGATGTCAACAAAAGATGATGCCAGACAGAGTGTTTCTACAGAACAAACCAGCAATTCTCACTCTTCAACATTGTATTTAATACTAGATAAACAATTAAGCCATTAATGCAAGAGATGATTCAATAGAACAAAAGCTACTCAAGCTCATAATTTTAATTCCAAAACCAAGCAATGAACATATAACAAGCAACAAAACAAAATCAATGATGTCTCTGAATACATATAGCCAACTACAAAATTATAAAGTATTTCTGTAATGCCCTTTTGTTGTCTAACGCCTGTCGGTCTTTCCAGTGGAGCGCTTCCCAGAGTATAAATGTTTCGGTTTCAATGTAGGAATAACTCTATCAGCCTCTCCACGACGAGCATCCTTGTTCCTCTTCTTAACAGATTTCTTTGCCAGTTTATATGCCTTGACCTTTTGAGCAGAGTCCTTGAAGCCCTCCCCTGGGACAACTTCACTTGGAGGCCGTGAAGTTGACCTTGACCTTGCCATTGACAGAGATCTAGACCTCGCACGCAGCATCTTCTTTGGTCGGTCAACATCCATATCCATAGCCTCACCACCATCATTATCTCCTCTATCAAGTGACCTTTCCCTTTTCCGGCCCCTTGACTTGCTGCGAGCACGATCAATTGCCAAAGAGGGATCCAGCCCCATTCTTGATAGCTGCCTCCCCATTCTCTTTGTGGTGAATTCCCTGTCCTTGTCAAACTTTCTAGGTACAGTGGGTCGACTCTCTGCAGTGCTTTTCTTGATCCTATGTTGTTGAATAAGCAAAATTTTCTTTTTCCGGATTGCAGCCAGTGCTTCTCGCTCTTCTGGGGACAAATCATCATCATCCATTTCAAATTCATCATCGCCTTCTTCAGCTTGTCTAAGACCCTCTTCTCTTTCCAACTCTTCAAGCCTTAATAAGATATCAGGATCAATGAAGTCATACACATTGTGACCATCAAGAATTTCAGGCAGTACATCCTCCTTCCATTCATCACTGGCCAAAATATATTTCTTCCTCAAACTAGCAGAGTATACACCAGCCCCACCATTCTCCTCCTCCAGATCCTTTTCTGTCTTTCTCTTCTCCTTCTGTGCTGCTTCCTTAGCTTTAGCTTCCAAAACTGCCTGAGGTATGCAAGGGGGCCTCTCCTTCTGGTCACGTGGCTTTGGAATAGCAACATGAAACCTATTAAGGCAGTCATTTATCTTTTTGGATTTCATCTTCAATTCCACTCTCTGATTCAGTAACCTCTCACAAGCTGCATTCTTCACATTAATCACTCCATCCTCAGTCAAAGTGCTCATGGTCAATAGAACCCCCTCTTCATTTGAAGCCTCGCCTCCTTGACCCATCACAGTCTTCATGGCTTCTGCTTGCATTTCCCTGACCAACTTCATGTCTTCCTCAGATAAGCCATCAAGAGGCTGCAAATCAGTCTTGTTGCAGACAATGATCAAGGGTTTATTCATAAAAAGAGACTTGATGCTGTGAAAAAGAGCAGCCTGCTGGGCAATGGTGTAGCCACATGAGCCTGAGATGTCCAAAAAGAACAACACTGCAGCTCGGAGGTGAGCAAGAGCAGTAATACTGCACATCTCAATAATGTTACGGTCTTCAAATGGCCTGTCCAAAATCCCAGGTGTATCAATCACTTGGTACCTCAGGTACTTATAATCTGTATGCCCCACAAAGAGTGACTTTGTAGTGAAAGCATAAGGCTGGACATCCACATCTGCCCTGGTGACCTTGTTCATAAAGGAGCTTTTACCAACATTAGGATACCCGCAAATCAAGATCGTTCGAGTATTTGGATCGATTGAAGGCAGCCTTGCCATGTGTTGTCTGATCTGCTCTAGGTAAGCCAAACTTGGACCAATCCTTTTTATCACAGTACACATCCGACCTAAAGCGGCAACCTTCAGGGATTTGCACCGATATAATGAGTCACCATACTTCAACAGCTTTACATAATCTTTAGCAATCTTACTAATAAGGTTCCTGGCCGTATTTATTTGGCCAAGAGCAAGCTTGTAGTGGTCCTTGTTGTACAGCACATGAAGAAGGTCCCCGTAGAAAGGGTGGATATCATCCAGACGAGGGAACTCATCAATTATTGTAGAGAGTTTCTCATGAAAATTCTGTTGTGTATACTTCACTTTCCGCATATAAAACTGGCGAAGGCGGGAAATGGCATACCCCTTGTGAACAACAGTTGGTGTTTGCCTTTGGGTCCGAGAGAGGATAATATCAACAAAATCCTTCCCATTGGGAACTACAGTTATCTTCTTGAAATTATACTGCACCATCTTTCTATATTACTCTGCCAAAAAACGAATATGAATTAAGTTAAATCCAATTAATAATAAATAAACTTTCAAATGATTTCGGTTCTTGAAACTTCTATTTCCATCATATATTCATTCTTCTGAAACATACCAACCCTTATATCTATTTCATATGGAATAAATCAACTTAAGCAAGCTGGAAAATATAAACTTTCAGAGTAACACAAAATTCAATTAAAACGTGAAAAATATAATCAAGATTTAAATTTTATAAATAAACACAAAATCTGAAAAGAAACCGAGAATTCCCTACTAATTAACAAACCTTAAATATATTTTACTCCGAATGAGTCAATATAGAAAAAAAGAAAAAAGAATCAGAGTCACAAAAAGAATCAATTAAATCATGGAAAATATAGTAAATATTTAAATTAAAATTAAAAAATTAAAATGAAACAGAGAATTCCTAAACTAAGCTAAAGGCAAATCATATAGAAAATAACAACTCGAAAAACATAAAAAAAAAAATGAAGAACCAAAATACAGATTAAAGCCTATAGCCCTAAGCAAAAGAAGATACATCTAAGCAATCAAGACATCAAAACTTTAGCTGAATAAAACTCAAATGAAAATTTAAAAGATATGCGATGAATCGAATTAACAGAAGAGTTCAAAACTTATATGATAAATTCTCAAACTTTTTCACAAGTCAAGGTAATACCGATTCTTAATTTGGAGTGATAGAGGCGTACCTGGGATTTTTCGGTGCAGAGGCCACAGAGTGGAGGAAGAAGGAAGAAGAAACTGCTAGGGTTTTAGGTTTTATAAGTGTGACTAAATTTCTGGATCGGTTATGGGCCGGGTTCACCGTTTTTGGGCCAGATCATTTTAGCCCATTTTGCCCTTTGATTTTTTACACGTTAGAATTGGTATAAGACAAGATAAAGATACTAACTGCGCCCCGGCCCGGAAGAGGACTCAAGTTTGACTCAAGGCGGATAGTGATAGTTTCTTGACTTTCTTCACTGTTATATATGTGCAGAGTTTTTTTTTTTAAAAAAAAAAAATTTATGCACTTTCTTGATTTCTTCACTGTTAAATTAAAAAATAATCACGATCCTTGCCAAAAGAAAAAAAAATAAAATAACGATCAATTCTGGAATTACTCGTTGATCGGGATCAACTATCAAGGTAAATTTCTGTTTTTGAAAAGGATCGTTTTAGTTTCTTTGAATTTTATTGATGTTCAACTTTGTTTTCATTTTCTTTAGTTTGGGAAAATGTCATCGGAACGAAGAGCTGGAGGGAAAAGACCTTTGTCGCCAATTGAAGAGCAAGAAGCGAAGGTAAAATTTTTGGGGCATTTCTTCTTTATTAATAGCTCTAGGGAAAATGTAGCAAAGAATTTAGCTCTAGGGGAAAGCTAATCCTACAATTTCCGGAATTGTTTTTTCCTTTTGATTTTGTATTTTTAGCAAATTTATATAAACCATGTTTTTGTGTATTCATTCTTTTTATTGTTAATTATATTCAATCTTTTCTACTGGTAATTTTACTGTATAACTTTTTTTTTGTTTACCTTTTACGTTTGATTTTCGCAGAAAGATATGGATGTCATGTACGACTCAGACTTTGTAAGATGCAATTTCTCTCTCTCTCTCTTTTTTTTTAACCCAATTTTATTATTGTTCTTTAAAATTTGAATCTTTCTTCCAATTTTCTCCATGAAATTCTAATTAAAATATAATATATATGTTCTTTTCAAGCAATTTCTCTATACAATTTTACTTATTCTTACCTTCTTGTGTTAATTAGGAAGAGATAAGATCTGCAAAATGATACGAGCTGCTGCGTTTTACTATAATAATTAGTTAATTTTCTTTAAGTTATTTTGTTTCGGTTATTTCTTTTTGCACAACTCTTGTTAGTGGCATGATTCTAGGCAATCACTCTAGGTAGTTATCCTTGAACATATCTCTTTATATACCCACGTTGTAAACTAGTTTGTAACAAGAAGTAATATTTTCTCATCTAAAATTTCTATTCTCTTCTTTCTTGGCTCTGTCCATCTATTTCTCCCTTTTTCTTTCTTCCTAAATTTCCTTCATTCCTAACATTGGTGCTTTCGTTGACTTACTCTATGGCTCCCAAAGTCGAGAAAGTTGATTCTTCTGTGGCGGATGCACTGAATGCATTTACTGACACTTTCTCTACCCAGATTCAGGACTTGCGTGCTTCTCAATTAGCACTTCAACAATCTCTGGAAACCAAACTTGATGCTACAATTTCAGATTTCAACCAAAAAATGTCCTTTAATAATACTAGTTCTTCATCTTCTAAATCTGTGTTGGGATCTTTTCCATCGTCGGATTCTGGTCCTATTGCTCCACCAAAACCACCCAAATTTTTCCTCAATACCTTTGATGGAACCAATGTTCACGCATGGCTTTTTCAGGCGGAACAATACTTTTCCTTTTACACCATCCAACCACACCAGAGAATTTCAGTTGCTGCATTCTTTATGACAGGGGAAGCTTTAGCCTGGTTCCAATGGATGCACTTGAATCAACAGTTTTCCGATTGGCACTCTTTTGCCCGGGCTCTCGAAGTGCGCTTTGGCCCTTCTCGATTTCTAAATCCTCAAACTGCTTTGTTTAAACTCAGGCAAACGAACACTGTTGCTCATTATCAAGCAGACTTCGAGCTTCTTTCCAATCGGGTTGCAGGGCTTTCTGATGAGCACCTTCTTAATCTGTTTGTTTCTGGTCTTTGTTCGGATATTCAACAGGAACTCAACATTCAACATCCTAGCACTTTGGCTCAAGCCATCGAGCTTTTGCTAAACTGATTGAGGTCAAGTTTCACAAGCAACAATCTTTTCTTCCTGCTCCTCCACCGAATACCTCATCACCTTCTGGATTTCCGTTTCGCCGCCTCACATCAACAGAGATGCAGGCAAGCCATCGAGCTTGCTAAACTGATTGAGGTCAAGTTTCACAAGCAACAATCTGTTCTTCCTGCTCCTCCACATTTCCGATCCGCCGCCTCACATCAACAGAGATGCAGGCTCGTCGTGCAAAGGGTCTTTGTTTTAATTGCGATGAGCAATTCAAGCCGGGTCATCGCTGCAAAACAACCCCATTTCTGCTTTTGCAAGTTGATGAAGATCCACCTGATTCCCTTCTTATCTTGGAAACAACTGAGACTCAATCTCCACGACTTCACATATCCTACCTTCAACCTTGAGGGCAAGGTTGCTATAGAAGAGGGGAGTAATGATACGAGCTGCTGCGTTTTACTATAATAATTAGTTAATTTTCTTTAAGTTATTTTGTTTCAGTTATTTCTTTTTGCACAACTCTTGTTAGTGGCATGATTCTAGGCAATCACTCTAGGTAGTTATCCTTGAACATATCTCTTTATATACCCACGTTGTAAACTAGTTTGTAACAAGAAGTAATATTTTCTCATCTAAAATTTCTATTCTCTTCTTTCTTGGCTCTGTCCATCTATTTCTCCCTTTTTCTTTCTTCCTAAATTTCCTTCATTCCTAACACAATTAGGCTCAACTTTGCCACCTACAAATGACTCACACGAGGTATGAATTAAGCATCAAGTTTTGTCAAATTCAAGCCATATATATGATTAAACATCTGTTTTGAATCTCTCATCATATGAAGAATTTGTTTAATTTATTGAATACTAATATTATTGGGCGGCACAATGCATATATATGTGTATCTCCGAACTCAAAATCGATATTTTTTTGCTACTCATGAATATCATATTGAAATCTTTTACTTGTTTATTCTCAGATGGATCCTATCTTGGGTAGAAAGTCATCTAAATGCCGTAGAGTGTACGTGGGAAACATTCACCCCAATGTCCCAATGCAAAAACTGCAAGAACTTTTCGAAACATCTGGTGCAGTCGAAAAATGTCATATTATTCAAAACGATAAGTCAGTATCTTATGCTTTCGTTGATTATCATGATCCGAGAGCAGCTCATCTCGCTTGCGTGAATCATAATCAGAAGAAACTAAATGGACAAGCTATCCGAGTTAAGATGGCATATGCTGAGACTCATAAAATTTATGTTGGTAATCTCTGCTCTGATGTTTCAGATGATACACTACTTCACTGCTTCAAAAGATACTCCTGTTGGAAAGCAGAGGTTATGCGGGATAAGGAAGGGTTTTCAAAGGGTTTTGGTTATGTTTCCTTTAAGCTCAAGGAAAATGCCCAAGTTGCAATAAATGAAATGGATGGGAAGTGGCTCGGAAGGAATCAAATTCGATGCGATTGGCCTGCAAAAGCACCTTTGTCCAATGATTGATGAATCGAGTTCTTTAGATGGAGCTTTGATTTCGACAAATTAAAAAAGATGGAGGATTGTTCATTTTTTTTTTTTTTGAACAATTGAAATTTAGCATTGTCAAATATTGTATTTGCCTTGATAAAAAGAATTATACACATATATTGGATTTATAGTGCCGGAGAGGATGGGATGGGATGGGACGAGAAGGGAGTTTAATTGGCTAAGGTTCCATGTTTAGATTGGAAACTATAAATTTGATTTAATCCGTGGTTTTGGATGATCAACTTTGGTCCGTTAAGATCCTTATAAGTCCGTTTTTTTTGTTACTCTAATTTGGAGTAATAGTAAATCTTTTATTTATAGAATTCTAGATGCTCCCTCACGTCCGTTAACTGGACAGTCGGATTACTCAAGTAGAAACAATAGGGAAAAACCAAAACAAACCAAAACAGCTAGGTCCTGATCGAGCAACTAGTAGTCTTATCTATTCACCTCTCCAACCTTTCACATTTTAAACTATTCAAATAAAGATTGATTCTTTCCTTTCCTTTAAAAAAACCCCTCATTTTCCATCAATTCCTTTCCTTTACGTTATCCTCAAAAAAATTATCCAAACATTGTTAGTATTTTATAACAATGTTAAGTTACAATTTTATACCAACATGTCAAATGGATATTAGCATTAATCCGGCGTTTGTTAAAAGAGAATGTACCATTTCTCGAGACATTTACCAAAATAAAGTTGAATTGGCCTTTTGCAATAAGAATTATTGACTACCAAGAAAAAGGTAAGTAACCCCATCCCACTTGCATATAATTTCTTGGTTTTATATAAAGCATTCCATCAATCACTCAAAGATTATTATAGCAAATGGTAAACTAAGTTTTGATTAATTTGAGTGCAAATTAACACATCAGACTGGAAAGGGGATAGCCCGCAAGGGATGAGCCATATGTAATGCCATGCCAAACTTTTCTTCCATGTTGATATCCTTTGGGGAGATTCCACTTTCAAGTTCCCAATCAAAGTTATGAATAAGAGAGCCTAACATCAAATGCAACATTCTATTTGCCAAAAGCAATCCGGGACATATTCTTCGCCCTGCACCAAATGGAATGAATCTAAAATCCCTGCCTTTGAAATCCATTTCGGACCCCATGAACCGCTCTGGCATGAAAACATTGGGGTTTTCCCATATGCTTGGATCTCTACCTATAGCCCATGCATTCACCAAAACTTGTGCACCCTTTGGAATTGTGAATCCACAAATTTCTGTATCTGCTCCTGCCTTGTGAGGGAGTAACAGAGGCCCAACCATGCGCGATCTTAAGGTTTCTTTGATAATTGCTTGCAAGTAAGGCAAACGATTTATGTATGATTCCTCAACTGGATTTCCTTTCCCAATAGCTTCCTCTAGCTCTTTCTTGGCTTTGATTAATACTTCTGGGTTACGAAGTAACTCTGCCATTGCCCACTCTAATGTGCTTGATGTTGTATCAGTTCCAGCAACAAATAAAACCTGTCATGTTTTGACATGAAAGTCATGTCATGGTGAAAATTATTTCTATAGTGGCGTTTGGTTCGTGAAAAGTTATGGAAAAGTGTGGTAAGTTAGACAGGGAAAATAACTTTACCATGTTTGGTTGGAGGGATGTGGTTTTCACTAGGAAAACCATTCCCATCACTTTCCAGTCTAGTTGGTAAAGTTGTGATAATCTGATTCCCATAAGAACAAAAAATATACACACATTCCCACTAAAATAGCATTCCCAGAAAAGAAGTGGAAATGATATTCCCATGTGGTATCTTAGATACCACGAACCAAATATAGAAAAGATTGTTTAAGGAAATTAATGGAGAAGAGAAACGTTACGTTACCAAAAGTAAGTGGGTTACATGAGTTTTGTCAAGATCTTCCATGTTGCCTTCGACAATGTCAAGTAGAGTATCCAAAACATCATTTGATGAAGTAGAATTAGAACCCTTTTGTGCTTTTCTTGACTTCAATCTCTCATCATACATGTTCCCGAAAAGATCAAGCAACTTCTTGAAATGAAGAGATATTCTTCGCCTAATCCCTTGTGGGTCAATCAATATTCTAAGCATGGGAAAATAATCTGCCAAATTAGGCTTCGCTGCCTCCTCTAGGATACCCGACACAGTTTCCTTGAATTCTTGTGCAGTAGGTGAATTTGGATCAACCAAATCCATAGAACAAATAGTATTTGACAACAAATTAATGGTAGTGTTGAAAGCTGCTTGGCCAATGTTAATTGCTTCACCTGTATGGCAACATTTTTGAACATTGGCAACAAATTCTTGAATCTTGTTGCGACGAAGGAATTGATTGGCGTCGAGTTTCTGAGTGGTGAAAATGTGGGAATTACAAACTTTCCGAAGGGTTCTCCAAAGTGGACAAACCGGTAACCAAGGCAAGCCGAGTTCATGGTGTTGAAAGGCTCGGACACAATCGCGAATTGGGCGGTTGGAAAACGCGAGGTCATGCTTTTGCAAGACTTGTTTTGCCATGTTTTCCGAGGAAATAACTATGGTGATTAAGCTGCCAAGTTTTAGAGTCATTATTGGACCGTGAGTTAAGGCAAGCTTAGCCATGGATTCATGGGGTTTGTCCCCAACATCCAACAGATTTCCCAAGATTGGTAGCCGCCTCGGACCAGGTGGAAGCTTGCAGGAACTCCTCTTCCTTCTACTTGAATATTGGAAAGCTTGAAACAGAACACAGGTAAGTAACATAAGACATATCAAGATTATGCACAAGTCCATCTCTTTCTCTCAGAGACAAGAAGAAGAAGAAAACTTATTCTTTGTACAAGGGACTTGAATGAGTTTATTATTAGAACTCTTTGAACTGCTTTCAAGTTCAGTAATGATGCAATTTTTAAAGTGATCAATTGATAGGCACTAAGTGCCTATGCAATAACAGGGTTATTAATTATTAGAATTCTTTGAACTGCAAGTAAATTGTTTTTCAAGTTTAGTATACAATAGGGTTGGGTTGGGCACTGCATGCATAAGCAGAATTTATATTAATTCCAAAAATCCCCATAAGAGCCCAACTCGCAAAGGGACGATAAAGCGTTACTATTTTAAACCTTTTCTCTCATGATGACCCAACAAATCCCATATATTAGGTAAATAACGAGGTTAGCAGCCTTTGGTGACATTAGTTATACCATATTTTATTTGATTTTATTATTTACTCATATCCATGAGACCTACGCTTAGCAGCCACTTGCTCCTATGGTTAATCTTAACCTTAAGAAAACGACTTGCATGAATTTATATATATATATATATATATATATATATATACTAGTATTTTGCCACGTGTTTCACACGTGGGATTAAAATTTGGTGGAAACTGATTTTAAGTTATATGTTGTGTAATATAATGTTTTAGTTAATTTTGAAAAGATTAAATTTACCAAATTGCTAAAATTATTGGGAACAAACTCATCAATTTTTCGTTATAAGTAAATTTTATTAACCATTTTATCAATAATAATAGAAGTTATCAAATTTACAATAATTTGTTATTGAAAAGTTATATATATTATCAAAAACCATACGTGAAACAACAAATCCAATAAATTTTCATTAGTTAATAATTTCATCATCAACAATGGATGCTATCAAATTTATACTACACAGTTACCAAAAAAAAGCTATGTAGTTATGAAAAATGCTTTACATTAATAAATCCAATAACATATAATTTTGGTAACAATTTAATCAGTAATTGAGGTTATCAAATTTACAATACTTTAGTTACTGAAAAAGCTATAACGGTTATTAGAAAAGTTATATATGTATCAACAAATTTAAAAGCATTCATATCATTTATCAAATTATTCCGAAAAAACGACATTTGAGTGTTGGTTTCACACACGCGCACACACACACACACAAAAAGAGGCATATGAAATGAGCGTTTTCTCAAGAATAATGTTTTGTGTGGAAACATAGAAAATCGTGAAGTTGATGTTTTTGTCTTCTTAAAAATGCTTTATTTGGTAAGTTCAGTTTCCATTAAGCTCTACTCAGTTCCAGACACAACATTTGAGAGTTGTATTTATTCGCAAAACCATGAAGTTGGGGATTTAGGTTTTTAAAAAAATCTTTGTTTGGCGAGGCAATTTTCCAATAAACTCTATCGACTTCGATACGTGACATTAGAGCGTTGGTTTAAAAAAAAAACCCATTCTGATCATTTTTAAATAAATAATGTTTCACGCAAAAACGCACAAAATTGTGAAGTTGAGGTTTTAGGCTCTGAAGAATAGTTTGTTTGGCAAGACACTTTCCAATGAGCTCTACTAATTAACTCTGAAACATGACATATGAGTGTTGGTTACACAAATAATGCATTCGGAATTAACATTTTCTCAAGAACAACGTTTTGTGCATAAACATGGTTTATGAAATCCAAAAATAGAATAAGAAAGAAAAATCGAGCTGAAAACGAATTTCGAAAGATTTAATTTGAGGTGAAAACGAATTAATTTTGCAAAAGAATATGAAATCCAAAAATAGAATAAGAAAGAAAAATCGAGCTTTCTATATTCCAAAAACGATACTTGCTGCATTCAATTAAAAATAAAAAGCTGATTCCCATACATTTCAAGAGCTTCATAGTTTGAAATTTTAGATAAGTTTCAATTGTTAAACCAATAAATTTTCCTACTTATCAATGAATATTGGTGAGAAGTTCTTCAAAAAAGGGTTTAGAAGAGAAAGAAAATAAGATGAAAAGAGGAAGGAAACAACCTTAAAAGTATTTATTATTCCCTCCCCATTATGGATTAATTAGGATTAAGTGATTTTAATGAGATTTTTTTTGTACAAGTTAGAATATAGTAATAGCATTCAAAACTTATTTGATAGCGAACATTATAGTTATTTTGATATAATCTTAAATAGTTTTAAGTAAGAAGATTCATAACCTTTTTTTTATATATAAAAAGTTACAAAAATCATCCAAGAGCACAATTAGGTTTGTAGAGAGCATTATAGCTATTTTAATACCTTTTATAATTTTTTTAGTAATTTTAAATTACAAGATTAATAACATTCATAATTGACGAAAATTATTAAAAGTAATAAAAACATAAGGTTACTGAATTTGTTGATAGGACTATAGCTTCTTCTTTTTTTTTTTAATACTCTTCGCAACATTTTTTACTAATCTTAGATATGAAAATTATACTCCTCATTAAATTGATAAAATGCTACTAAATTTATTAAAAATGTTATGTTACTACCTTATACTATAAAAATTTTTATAACCTTTATAACTTTTTTAACAATTTTAAAGATGAACATTGGCAAATTCCATTATTGATAAAAGGCTACTAAAATTACTAACAGTATAAGGTTAATTACTGAATTTCTTGATAAGATTCAAAAACCTTTGATAACTTAAATAGTTTTTTAAGGAATATTTGATGAGGAAATTGATAATCTTATTCTTATTCTTTTTTTTTCTTGCATAAAAAATCAATAACCTTCTTAATTGATTAATGTTTAACTTTCGTTCTTAATAGCCCTGTAGTTTTTTTAGTAAATTCAAATAAGAAAATTAATAACCTTCCTTCATTATTGAAGATAACCATAATTGTATAATAATTTAAGTTTTTTTTGTTCGTTCAATGAGATTAATTATTTCAAATCTCTGCAAACTAAATGACCAGATTTTGATGATTAATTAATCAAAATTTATGAAGATGAAAAGTACGCATGTGTGGAATATATGATCTATTAATTATTAACATACGTGCAGCGCAAGTGCTTTAACTAGTATATATATATATATATGCTAGTTTTAGCTTTCACGTGCGTTGCACGTGGCCCAACGTGTTTAAATGAAATATTCATATGAAATTATGATAATCTCCCTATTAAATTATGATAATTACACTATTTTTGATGACCTCCTTATAAAATTTTAATAATCTTCCTATGAGACTTTAATAATGATACTATCGAATTTCGAGAACCCTTTTATAGATTTTTTTTAACCTCCTTATGAAATTTTGATAACCTCCTTAAGGAATTTTAAAAACCTCACTATGAAATTTTGATAACTTTCGAATGAAATTTTGATAACCAACACTATGAGATGTTGATAACCTCCATATGATATATTGATAACCACATTATGAAAATTTAAGAACCTCCATTTGAATTGTTAGTAATCACACTCTGAAATTTTGATAATCACACTATGAAATTGTGATTACCTTGCTATAAAATTTTGATAAACCTCCTTATAAAATTTTGATAAACCTCCTTATAAAATTTTGATAACCTCCTTATGAAATCTTGATAACTACAAATTTTGATAACCTCCCTATGATTTTTTGATAACCTCATTATGAAATTTTGTTAATCTCACTATGAAATTTTGATCTACATACTATGAAATTTTGATAACCCTCTTATGAAATTTTGAAAACTAAACTATGAAATTTTGATAACCTTCATATGAAATTTTGATATCCTCCCTGAAATTTTGATTACTCCATAGTAAAAGTTTAATAACCTTCCAAATTTGGTAACCATACTATGAAATTTTGATAACTTCCCCATAAATACCACTATGAAATTTTGGTAATCACAGTTTGAAAATTTGATAACCTCTTTATGAAATTTTGATAACCTCTTTATAAAATTTTGTTGATCCCTCTATGAAATTTTGATATTTTCATTATGTAATTTGGATAACCTCGCTTTGAAATATTGATAACAACACTATGAAATTTTGATAATCTTCCTATAAATTTCTATATTCCGATCTCTATGAAGTTTCGATAATCACTCAATGAGATTTGATAACCTTCTATCAAATTTTGGTACTCCTTATGAAATTAAGACTTTTATAACCTTCATATGAAATTTTGATAACCACACTAAAAAATTTTAATAACCACACTATGAAAATTTGATAACCTCCCTACCTCCTTATGAAATTTTGTTAACCACACTATGAAATTCTTATAACCTCGCTATGACATTTTGATAATCTCTTTGATAACCTTTCTATAAAATTGTGAAAACCACACTATGAAATTTCAATAACCTTCCTAAAAATTTTAATAACCTGATCCTATGAATTTTGGTAACCACACTATATAATTTTGATAACCTTTCCATGAAATTTTGATAACTTCCATGTGAAGTTTTGGTAACCACTGTAATACCATTAAAATGTTTGTGGTGTTGAAGATTTATTTTTTTAGAATTGGAGAAGTAAAGGAAGTGAGATTCAAATTAATTTATATAGAAAAGTTTTTAGATTAAATTGAAATGGGGACTTAAGCATTTAGAAAGAGAGAAGAGAGGACCAAATTAAAAGGGGTTTCAAATGTACAAGGAGTTAAGCACAAATTTACCAAGGAAAATATTTATTAAGGCTTCATTATTTCTCATTTCCCTTCTCCACGTCTATTACCCATAATTGTTTTAACATGGCCGAACTTCTCTACTCCTCTCTCTCTCCACAATTCCTTCATCAAATTGAGATGAAACCCAACATGCAATCATGGAAGATTATTCCCCACACCAAATGCTTTGCAATCATGGGTTAAGTTTTGAAATTTGCTTAGAGTTTATGGGCTTTCCAAGGATTAAAGGTAAGTGGAAGTTTGTGATTTGAAATTGGTGTTTGAAGATTTAGTTTAAACAAATTTTAATTTAGTATTTTGTTTTGGAGGAGCAATTGGTGAATAACCCATTGTAAAGCTATTGGAAGATTGTAAGCATAGATGGTGACAATTTGGGTAAGTAAATTTTGAACCTTGATGTTGAGATTTGTTGAAAGAGTTGATTAAATTGTTGTTTTAAGAGATAATTAATATTTGGGAATTGGCATTGGTGAAGCTAGGAATCTTGAATTGGGAGGAAGAAAGAAATTTATGGTTTGGGTAAGTTAAAGTTTAAATTTGGTGAAGAAATTTGATTAATTTCTTGTTATTTTGATGATTTAAAGTTGGCATGGTGTTGGAAATGTTTTGGGAAGATTATTAAAATGTTTGGAGTGAATTTGGGAAGAGATTGATTAAGTAAATATGTTTAAATGGTCATTTTTGGGGTTGCCGGAATAATAAGAAGAGGAAGAAGAATAAGAAGAGGAAGAAGGGTCACTTGGGCCAGCCCAAGCGCTTGGCCCAGCATGGCGCGGCTCAAGCGCTTGTCCCAGCGCCAGGCCAGGCGCGCGGGCCAGCGTTTGGCCCAACGCCAGGCCAGGCGTGCGGGCCAGCGTTTGGCCCAGCGCCAGGCAAGGCGCGCGGGCTAGCGCTTGACCCAGCGCCTGGGCCAGGCTTGGGCCCCAAGCCCAAGCAAAAGAGGAAAAAAAAAAGAAATGAAATGGACCAAGACCCAAGCCCAATTTGAAATAAAGAAAAGAAAAAGAGAAAAAGAAAGGGAAAAAGGGATCATGAAAAAAAAAAAAAATTGGAAATAAGGATTTGGTCTAATAAATTGAGAAGTTACAATTTTACCCTTAGACGGGTAAAATTACTAAATCGTCACTAGTATTTTAAATTACAAAACTACCCTTTGAAAATGAATTTAACAATTTCGACAATATGAGTTGCATTAATAAATCTAAACAATTATCATATTACTTCGTAATGTTCATAGGAGCACAAATTCCCGTTTTACCCTTGAGTGAGTAAATTACCATACTACCCCTAGTTAGTAAAAATGTACTAATCTGTTCCATTCAGGTGCGATTTCGAATCCGACTGACTAGGGTCAACAACTGTGACAAGTAAGGAATGTCACCGTACTTTAACAAAGTAAAATTACCAAAATACCCTTAATAGGCAAATTTACCATCATGCCCCTAAGAGAGCGATGCATGTAATTAAACTTTAAGATCGCACATTCAGGATTGGAAAGCTACCGTAGTGATCCTTTGGTAAAATAACCATGTTACCCTTGACAAATGAAATTACGGTTATGCCCATTAATCATCAAATTTACGAAATTACCCATAAGGGTGGAATTGTGAGAATTTGACTATATTGCTCACATCAATGAATTCATATGTACGTTGTGAAACCAATAATATTGAAATGACCATTTTACCCTCGGAGGCGGATAATTAGAACTTTGCCCTTAGAAAGGAATTTGACCCATTTGGTCATGTAAGGATTTACGAATATAATATGTACGTTGTACCTGTATGAGCATAAAATTACCGTTTTACCCTAAGAGTGACTAAATTACCGTTTTACCCTTAGAAGTTTAATTTACAGTTTTAACCTTGTACTTTGAATTAAACTGTGTAGATTCCGAATATGAGTATCCTAATTGATGATTATGCCCCTGATTGGTAAAATTACGATTTTACCCCTATTATAAAAAAATTATTACTGTTTTGCCCTTTGTGAAATAAAATTACCGTTTTGCCCCTGTAGACCTAAAATAAACAAATGAGCCTTAGAAAGTGTGTTTCGACTCTGAAACTTGTTCCGAAACATAGTATGTCATACGTTAAACTCCTCAACATTTGACCGTGGGTCTGGGTTATGTGTGTCTTCTTATTTTATTCTATCTTATTTGACTGATTTGGTTTATTACTTTGGTTTACGATTTTGATTATGATATTAGTTTTAACGATTTTCTTGTGTTGCACGTGCTCAATCAGACGGCTGAGGCGCTGATCGAGACACCGGCCAGTCTCACAGTGGATTGACTTTTGGGGTGTACGAGTCCCCTGAACTGTGAGTGGGCTGTCCTCAACGGAGAACCCGTTGAGGAACTGTTTTATTAATATGTTTTGGTTTTAATAAATTGTTTTGGGTGCATGAATGACTATTGGTTTTGATTTCAACACGGTTAGAAAGCATACGGGGACTCGTGGACTGGATGCAGTCCAGGGAATACGTATGGCTTGTTTTGGTGGTATACTAGCTAGTAGTTGGACTCTTTTGGCGGACCATGGTTTGATTTGGATCCACATGGTTCGTCGCTCCAGGCCCGACACGCCATATATATGTACCGGTTCGGCGTGTGCATGGGGGAGCTAAACTGGGTGTGCTGCGGCCACCACGCAGTGCCGGACCCAGGCCAACGTCAGGGGGACGAGCTTGTTTGGGAAAATAAGAAAAATCATAATTGTTACTAGTATTATTTGATTATGACGAAAATGCCCCTGACGGTTCCGGAGGTTGACTCGGGCCAAGGTCACTTCGGATATGTTTTATTTGGCAGCCCAGGTTTTATCAAATGATGAATGATTTTGTATAATCGTTTGATATATGATATTGTTTTGATAATTGTTGGTTTCCTAACTGTTTTGGTTGTGAGTGCACCCCACCCTCTCGGGTTCTCTTTTGAGGGAGGCTCACTCACTGGGTACATTTTTGTACTCACCCCTCGAATTCTTGTTGTGGTTTCAGGGTAGTTAGGATTCAGCATCTCCTTGGCGTTCGAGTCGGTGGCATAGGCTGTTATCACTGCTCTTAGAGATACTTCTCACTACAT
>AWUE01014091.1:0-79444 GCA_001974825.2 Corchorus olitorius
TTGGTTGCACCGAACAAGGAAAGGGTGAAGCTCTTCCTTTTCTTGATTAACCTCCTCTTCTTCTTTCTTATTCTCATCACTAGAAGCATCACTTGAAATTTCAATCACCACAGTAGCAATTTTCTCTTGAACTTCTTGTAAGTGAGCCTTTGATTCAATAGGTGGTGGCAATCGATCCTCTTTCTCTTCAAAGGTAGACATAGAAGCGACTTGTTGAATCCTTGATTGATTAGAAGATGAAGCGAAATTGGGATCATGGAACCTTTGAGGGAAAGGAGCACAACTTAGGGGGCGATAAGGAGGCCTAAAAGGTTTGACTCGATACCCTCCAATCCTTGGCATAGGGTTTGGCTTGCTCCATTGTTCAACTTGAGGTATTATCCTTCCATTAAAATTCCTTGGTCCTTGGGGTGATGAAATCGATTCTCATAGGGATGAAACCGATTTCTGAACTCATGCTCAGCTCTATCCTTTGATCTCATAACAGCTTCTTGAGATTTGTTAGCTTTTCCCAAAAGAAATTGATAAATCTTCCTAGCTTTAAATCCGGGCTTGGTAGCAATTTCTTCTTTAGGTAGAGAAGCAATCATGCTCAAAAGTTCATGACAATCTTGGCGAATAAAGCTTCCTTGAAATTTCACTCCAAAATAAGCGCCTCCAATTTGATAAAATTGGTACCGAAAATTCTTGAATTGGACTTCAAAATCCATGGTGGTAAGCATCATCGACATCTTCAAAAATTTGGGGAAGACCTTATCAAACTTCTTGCTTGCCTTCTTTGTCGACGATGTGCTTCTTCTTGGGTCGAAAAATTCCTCCTTGTAGTTGACTATTGCTCTCCTTGAAGTTGATAATTTCACTCCTTGAAGTCGACAATTCCTTAGTCAAATTGTTCTTCTCTTTAGTCAACTGTTTGCTTCCTTTAGTCGACAAATTTTCTTCTTGAAATCGACAAGTCCTTTGTCGATTTGGCTCTCTCTTGTCGATACTTGCTTCTCAAGTCGACAACTCTTGCCTCTTCTTCTTATCGATCTCGCCTCTCCAAAAATTGCTTCCAACCGAATATTATATATATTTTTTTGCTTCAAAGTTTTGCTTCTTAAGTTGTGATGAATATAGGAGGGATAGATGTGCTTATATAGTGATCAAATCCTAAGCTTAAAAGGTTTTAGATAGAGTAAAAAGTTAGAGACATACCTTGACTAGGAAATCCTTTACCTTGTAGGAAGAGTTAATCATTCTCCTTATGCAATTTGGACTTGTAATCCTAGCTAAAATAGGATTCAAATTTGCAGGGAAAGAAAGGAAAACAGCATGCGGCTTTGTCATTTGCGGGATGTCTCATGCGTGGGAGCTGCATTTGCGGGCTGTCATTTGCGGCTTGGTGTAGTGAAGCAGCAGCAGGCTGCCTTGCTTGCCGCTATCTCTCGGCAGCAACTGCCTCCTTGCGCGCTGCTTATGCAGCAGCGGCAACAGGCTGCCTCGCGGAAGCAGCTTTGTTGCGCTCCGCTGGAGGCAGCAGCTAGTTGCTGCTGATGGCGCTGCCATCGGCCTGCTTGCTGGGGCTGGTGCCTGGCGTGTTGGTTTGCTTGGTGTCGTCGGCCTGTTTGCAACAGCGGCATGTGGGCTGCTTTAACGCATCAGCGGCAGCAGCTGCCTCGCGGGAACAAGCTCGAGGCAATTGTCCGCTTGAGGCAGCAGATTGCTGCTGCTGTGAAGGCGTTGCTTGAGCAGCTTGGCCAAGCTACGTGGCCTGGTGCCTAGTGCTAGGCGTTGCTTGCAACAGCACAATGATGCAACATGGTCATGTTGCACATGCTCCAACCTAATGAATTTTTTTCAATAAAGAAAGAAAATTCATTAATTCCTATCAAGTAAAATCAAAGATAAATTAGTGTAATAAATTAAAAATAATAATAAAATTAAAATTAAATTTGCAAAGAAATTAAAATTGGGTTGCCTCCCAACAAGCGCTTGTTTAAAGTCATTAGCTCGACTCCTTTTCTTATTCTTTGTAGCTCAAATTGGAAGATAGATGGGGTCTTCCAATTTAATTTCTTCAATCATCATTGTTGGTAATGCTTCAAAATACGGTTTGAGTCTTTGTCCGTTGACCTTGTACTGCTTCTGGTTACTTGGATTTTCGATGATCACTAATCCATTAGGATATACTTGAAGTACCTCAAATGGTCCATACCATCTCGATCGGAGCTTCCCAGGATTTTCCTTCAATCGATTATTAAGAACTAAAACCTTCTGTCCTTCATGAAACGATCTTCGCAAAATTCCTTTGTCATGGATGGCTTTGGTCTTCTCCTTGTAGATCCTTGAATTCTCGTATGCTTCATTCCGTATTTCTTCAAGCTCTTGTAACTGCAGCATCCTTCGAATTCCCGCTCTGTCGAAGTTGAGATTGCATTGCTTTATTGCCCACCATGCTTTATGCTCTAATTCCACAGGTAGATGGCATGGCTTACCAAACACAATTCGGTATGGGGACATACCAAGAGGTGTCTTATAAGCTGTACGATAGGCCTATAAAGCATCTCCTAGTCTCATGCTCCAATCTTTTCTTTGAACATTAACTGTCTTCTCCAAAATTAGCTTCACTTTGCGACTTGATACTTCGGCTTGGCCACTGGTTTGAGGGTGGTATGAAGTGGATACTGGATGTCGAACTCCATATTTTTCAACTAGTGCTTGGATAATCTTGTTGCAGAAGTGAGTACCGCGATCACTAATGAGGGCTCTTGGAATGCCAAATCTATGAAGAATATTATTTTTCATAAACTTGACTACTGTCTTCGCATCATTCTTCTCGGTAGCTATGGCTTTAACCCATTTAGAAACATAATCAACAGCTAAGAGTATATAATACTTCTTATCTAATGGAGGAAAAGGTCCCATAAAATCAATTCCCCATACATCGAAGACTTCGGCAACGATATAGGGTTTTGAGTCATTTGATTCCTTTTCGATATGCTTCCCGTTCTTTGACGGCGTGGACAGGTCTTGCAATACTCATAAGAGTCTTTAAAAATTGAATGCCAATAAAACCCGCAATCTAAGACCTTTCTTGCAGTCTTTAGGTGTCCAAAGTGGCCTCCACATTCATTGTTATGGCAAAACTTCAGAACTGATTGAATCTCGTTATCCGGAATGCATCTTCTCATGACTTGATCAGAACCGTGTCTCCATAAATACGGATCATCCCAAAGATAATACAGGGTGGATGAGAGACGGCGAAAATTCCTTCAAAAGGTAATGCTTCGTTGATTGCAGTCTCTTCCTCCCTTCTTATCCTTAATTTCGATATCAAATTCTTGGAATAACAAAAGCCATCGCATAAGCCTAGCTTTTGCTTCTTTCTTTGACATTAGATATCTCAATGCAGCATGGTCGGAATAGATTATCACCTTGGGTCCCAAAATATATGGCCGAAACTTCTCCAAAGCAAAGACAACAGCTAGCATCTCTTTTTCGGTGGTGGTGTAGTTCTTTTGGGCAGCATCTAGAGTTCTTGAAGCGTGGTAGATATCATGAGGCACTTTATCTACTCTTTGACCTAAAACAGCGCCAATGGCGACGTCACTTGCATCACACATGATCTCGAACGGTAGTTTCCAATCCGGTGGCTTCACAATTGGAGTCGTGGTGAGGGCAGTCTTCAATTTGTCAAATGCTTCCTTGCAGTGGTCTCCGAACTTGAACTCTACATCCTTCTGAAGTAATCTACACATCGATGCTGAAATCTTCGAGAAGTCTTTGATGAATCTTCGATAGAAACCGGCATGGCCTAAGAATGATCGGATATCCTTGACACACGTTGGATATGGCAGGTTCTGAACAACATCAATCTTGGATTTGTCGACTTGCATCCTTCTTTGATACTACATGGCCTAAAACGATGCCTTGTTCTGCTATGAAGTGGCACTTCTCGACATTGAACACCAGTTTGCTTTCAACACACCTTTTCAAGATTAATTCCAAGTTATGCAGGCATTGATTGAAGTTATCTCCATAGACTGTGAAATCGTCCATAAAGACTTCCATCTTTTCTCCCACATAATCTTGAAAGATGCTCATCATACACCTTTGAAAAGTCGCAGGTGCATTGCACAAACCAAAGGCATTCTTGTATAGGCATACGTATCGAAAGGGCATGTGAAGGTGGTCTTCTCTTGGTCCTCAGGTGCTATTGGAATCTGGAAGTATCCTGAGTATCCATCCAGAAAACAATAGTAGGCCTTGCATGCTGACCTCTCCAGCATCTGGTCGATGAATGGCAATGGGAATGGTCCTTCCTTGTGGCAGAATTCAGCTTTCTGTAGTCGATGAATACTCTCCATCCATTCTGCAGTCTTTGAGGAACTAGCTCTCCTTCCTTGTTTTCTACGACGGTGAATCCAGATTTCTTTGGAACTACTTGGACAGGGCTGACCCATTTACTATCTGAGATCACATAAATTAGACCAGCTCCAAGTAATTTGAGAACTTCTTCTTTGACGACTTCAGCGAGATTCGGGTTCAGTCTTCTTTGTGGTTGTCGAACAGGTACTGCATCGTCTTCAAGTCGGATTCGGTGCATGCACACAGTAGGGCTTATTCCTTTGATGTCGGCTACGGTCCATCCAATGGCTTCCTTGTATTCCTTCAAGACTCGGATGAGTTGTTCTTCTTGTAAATTATTTAATTTACTTGAAATAACAACGGGTAGAGTTTCTCTTTCTCCAAGGAAGACATGCTTAAGTCCTTCAGGGAGTGGCTTCAGCTTGACTTCAGGCGGTTGGATGATGGATGGCAAAGGCGTCGGTGTTGGCTCCAGGTTGATATAGGACACTGACTCTTTTTCTCCAAGAGGGCGTAGCGACTTCAGATCCTTGATGGTTTCCGCTACTTCTTCTGACGTCTGGACTTCTGCTTCCTCGATTTCTTCGTCATCTAGGCTCCTTGTAAGTACCAATTCAAGTTCATCTTCGTGGTGGAGTGGTTGAACTTGTTCGGAACAGACTTCAATGGCATCAATGGTGCAGATAGAATAAATTTCAGCAGGAGATTTCATGGCTTCATAAATATCGAATTCAATGAGTTTCCCATGGAATTCCATGCTGAGTTTTCCATCTTGGACTTCATATTTTGTTCTGGCTGTGGCAAGAAAAGGTCGTCCTAACAGCAACGGCAAATGAGGTAGATGAAGATCGTCTTCACTCATCTTCAGGACATAGAAATCTGCAGGAAAAACGAAATCTCCAATCTGCACTAAAACATCTTCAACTAAACCCTCAGGTTTAATGTTAGTTCTATCAGCAAATTGTATAGTCAGATCAGTTTTAGTCACAGGTTCAATTTTCAATTGTGAATAGACGGAATAAGGCATGATGTTAATTGGAGATCCAAATTCACACATGGTCTTTTCTATCTGATTCTTTCCTATTTTACAAGGAATAGAAAATAATCCTATATCATGACTTTTATGATGCAGTTTTCTCTGGTATGCAGCAGATACATTCTCATTCATGCAGGCATATTTTTCAGAAAAGGCTAAAAGTTCAAATAAGGGCCTGAACTTAGGGGTAAATGTCATATAAGGGCCTAATCTTTGGAAAAGGTCAAATAGCAGCCTAACGTTTGCGATTTCGGCCAAATAAGTCCAAGCCGTTTGATTTAACGGTGCGTGATGTACACACAATCATTAAAGCGCGTGAGGCTTTAAGATACTGACACGTGGTGGATTATGAATTATGGCCATTGATTATATTTATCCTTTAAAATCTTTTACTTTTTTTGAATTTAAGATTGTTGTTTAAAGTTGATAACAATTACTATAATTGTGCCAAAAAAAAAAACTGATAAAATTTTTTCTCCAACTTCAACAATATTCTTTATTTTGAATTTTCTTTAGTTGAGACTTAAATTATGTTGTATTTATCTCAAAAAAAATTATGTTATATGATAATTTTTACATTCCCAATCATTATTATGGATAAATATTGGAGCAAAGCCAGCGATAGCCAATATTGTGGCTATCATGTAGTTGCAGACATCACCAATACAAACTTGTTTCATTTTTAATTTTAACTTTTTTTTTCTGGAAATACTACTATTAGTTTTGTTTTGCAAAAAAACACCAGCAAAAGCACATTGGTAAAGCTGCCAAAAAACCAAAATGACTAAGGAGCGGTGTGGCTAAATCTAACAGCCTTGTTATCCGTTAACACTTGCCAAGGCCAGTAGCAGCAACAATGGAGGACGTTCCATCTATCGGCGGTGCTTCCCATCAGTGCAACTCATCGGATCTCTTACATTCACAGTTTCAGTGATTTCGGTTGAGTTTGGGTAGGTGGCCAGCGATTTTTTTTTAAGATATATTTTCGGGAATTGCTCAGATCTACGGGAATAGAAGAAGTTTTTGGTGATTGTGGGCTTGGATTCAGTATTAGGTTGAACAAAGGAAAAGAATGGTGTCATTTTTGTGTTTTCGGCTAAGCATGGGTTGTCGTCAGCAGCGGTGGAAGGTGGTTTCCGGTTTAAGTTCTTTAATGTTGTTCATCATGTTCATGCTAAGTTCAAGGGAGAAAGGTGTTTTGATCTTTATTTGTAGAGAGAGAAGATGGAGTTAATGTTAGGGGAGAAAAGGGAAGGGAAAAAAAACAAATAGGAAAAATTAAGAAAATGAAATTATAATAATAATAAAATATTTAACGTGACACGTCATATGTCTGTAAGGCTTAACAGCGCGTGTGCAGACAACCAAATCACATTTTGGACTTAATTAACCTTGATTGGATAGATCAGGCACCTATTTGACCTTATTGAAAGGTTAGACCCTTAAATAACCTTTTCCCTAAATGTCAGGCCCCTATTTGAACTTTTAGCCTTCAGAAAACTTACTCTTAGTCATGCATAATTCTTTGAGAAAATTCGCGTACCTGGGTCTTCTGACAACTTTATCAAGCAATGGAATATTTACCTCTATATTCCGTAGTGAATTGAGTTGCATTGCAAACCTTTGAGGGAACGGTACTGGATCATACTTCTCTTGCATCTCTTCCATCCATTCCTCTTCAGCTTGAAATTGAGCAGCAGTTGCTGGTGAAGTGCGCCTACCCTCTTGTTTCTGGTCGGAAACCCCTTTCTTCTTGGCGATTGAACGTTGGGCACAGCATCAGGTGGTGGTGCAGCAGAGAAAGCAGGTGCTGGTAGTGGCGATATGGAAGGTGGAACATCAAGTGACTCCGTCTTTTGCGCATTCCACTGTTGAGCTCCTTCAATTGAATTAACTTCGTACCCTTGTGTGAATTTGGAAGGTGTTTGAGGTGAATGTTGATTTTCTACTTGCATCTTCAGAATTTGTGCAAGCATGTTGGTGACGGTTTCTTGTTGTTTTGCCAAAGATGAAACCACATTGTCTAAATGCGTCATTCTTTCTTTCATCTCAGCAAGAGATTCCTTCTCTGATGATCTAGTTGTTGAGTGTTCATCCATCATGTTGAATTGGTGGATGTTTTCGATCATGGTATTGAGCAGCTTCCTTGCTTCTTCAGGGGTTTTGAGTGTTAGGCTTCCTCCACTAGCGGCATCAATATACATTCGATCTTCATAGAGAAGCCCATCGTAGAAGTTCTGAATCAGCAGTGCTTCACCTAGGTTGTGGTAAGGGCAACTTGCGTAGATTTGGTTGTATCTCTCCCAGTATTGGTGCCACTTTTCTTCAGGTAGTTGTTGACAGGATGAGATTCTCTTCCTTACATCAGCTCGCTTGGCCTCTGGAAAATATTTATTCAAGAACACTGTCTCCATCTCCTTCCAAGAAGTTATGGATTTTGATGGCAGCGTCAAGAACCAACTTCTTGCTTTTCCTTCCAATGTTAAAGGAAAAGTTCGAAGTCTTGCTTGTTCTTCAGGCATCCCAGAGGTTGCAGCACACCATATAAAGAAATTTTGTAAGTGCTCATGAGGATTTTCATGAGACTCTCCTTGAAAGGTTGGCAGCATGCGGATCACTCCAGAATTCAGCTTGTATGACGTATCCACAGCTGGATAGTCAATGCAGAGTGGCAGCAATTCACTGTTGAAATTCAGCTCTCTCAACGAACGTTGTTGCGCCATTGGATTTTTCCTACAAAACAGAGAAGATCAAGTGCAAATCAAATAGAAAAAGAAAAGAAAAGAAAATAAACAATCTCCCCGGCAACGGCGCCAAAATTTATGATCGGTCGTCAGCAAATCATAAAAATAAAAATCCCAACAATTACTAACTAAAGATAGTTAGGGCAAGTAGGGGTCGATCCCACAGAGAGAAAGGTTATTATTCTTTTTCTTAAAACCAACAAATAAAATAAAGAAGATTTTGAGAGTAGAATTAAATCAAATCAAACTAATAATTAAAACTATCTAAGAAAGCAATCAAGAAAATTAAAGAAAACAATTAATCAGAAAGCAGAGAATAAATTGAGAAAATAATTAAAAGAAACCTCCAACATAGAATTAATATCCCTCTTGACAATAATACCATGGATCATTGATATCTAAAGATTATGAAAACAATGGATAGCTTGCTTGGAATTTAATCCTAAATTACCTTAATTAGATAAAACTCTTGATCCAGTGTGAATTATCCCTTTTACTCTTTAAATAACTACCTCTTGATCCAGTGTGATAATTACTCAAGATTAAAGCATTAAGATCTAGTAATTTACAAGCACAATGGGCAATTAAAAATTGGTCAAAGATTCTTAAATCCCTTGGAAGGAAGATCCTTCGCTTCCAATTCCTACCAAACAACTAAATCCGAAGATCCTTCATGATTTAATTTAGCTAATGCTACTTAATTTATCAAGAAAGTGCTAGCTTCAATCTATCAAAACAAGCAACATAGAATTCATGCAGAGATATTAAGAAATACCCAATTAATTTTCATATAAAAGTACAAAATCTCACCATGATATAAGTCAAGAGATCAATTAAATTCTACATTGGAGAAAAGAAAAGGATTACTCACTCATGAATTGAGTGAGCATCCAAAGAAAAGAAGAAAAACTTATCTAAGGATGGGAAGTAGAGGGGCCGGCGGCTCCTAGGGCAAAACTCCTCCAAATCTTCAACAATTCTTCAAAATAAAATCTCTAGATCTACATGTACTAAAAACCTAGACCTAAGGTGCCTATTTATAGTGGAAACAACCCTAGGAATTCCAATCCTAACTTGGAAAGGAGTCTAGGACGGTTTAAGGGTCTAACTTGGACTCCAAGTTGGATTAAAAGTCATCCTAGAGTAGAATCCAAGTTAAAATAGGATCCTGAAATTTTGCTGAATTCGTGCAGTGACTTTGACGGCATTGTTGGACTTGAAAACGGCAGAACTGGGTCTTGGACTTCAAAGGAAAGTTGTAGATCTCGGAGTTAGCTTTCCAACGAATACTCATAGGCTTCAAACGGTGGTCTGAGCAGAAAGTTATGAATTTTCTACCAAAACTGCTCCTGAATACTAATCCTGTTAGGACTAGAATCGGGAATCTACGGGATTTTGGTATTTCCTTGGATTTAGGAGTCATTAATTGGGATTTTAATTCCAATTAATATTTTATATGGGCTGAGTATTTTCCCACATAAATTATCCATAAATACCAAAGCTTGAGAATTTATCCAAGACTTGTCTTCAATTAAAGCTCCAATCTTCAATCCTTGCTCCTTGAAATAATTCTTCAAAGTCTTCAAATCTCCAATTCGTCTTGAATAAGTCTTCAAACACGAACTTCGAATCTCCAAATCTATGCTCAAAATTGTTTTGCTAAAATCTGTGTAAAAAGTCATAAAAATAGCTCCAAAAGAGGTGAAAAATAACAATTTCTCAATTTCACATCACTTAAGAACTTAAAACACAATTATCATCAAAATAGCATATAATTAAGTATAAATAGATCCAAAAACATAATAAAATAGCCATAAAAATAGGTTTGTTTTTGGCTCGATCACTACACCTACCGCATCACATTCAATCTCAAAAGTAGAATTAAAGTTAGGTAAAGCATGCAAAGGAGCATTAGTAAGCTTAGTCTTTAATGTTTCAAATGCATCTTGTTGTTCTGGACCCATTTGAATGGTGCATTCTTCTTCATCACACTTGTTATAGGTGCTGCCAAGGTGCTAAAGTCCTAAACAAACCTCCTATAAAATCCAACCAAGCCATGGAATGATCTCACTTGACCAACATTGGTTGGTGTTGGCCAGTCTTTGATGGCTTTGATCTTCTCGTCATCAACTTCTATACCCTGCGCACTCACAACAAAACCAAGGAAAACAAGCCTATTTGTGCAAAAGGTGCACTTCTTAAGGTTAGCATACAACTTCTAAACCCTAAGTACATCTAACACACATCTCAAATGCTCAACATGATCTTCTAAAGTTTTGCTATACACAAGTATATCATCAAAGTAAAAAAACTTACCAATAAAAGCTCTTAAAACATGGTTCATTAGCCTCGTAAAAGTACTAGGTGCATTAGTCAACCCAAAAGGCATAACTAACCATTCATACAATCCAAGCTTAGTTTTAAAGACAGTTTTCCATTCATCACCCTCTTTCAGGTGAATTTGATGGTACCCACTCTTAAGATCAATCTTAGAAAATAAACAAGCACCACACAATTCATCTAACATATCATCTAATCTAGGAATAGGGTGACGATACTTAACTGTTATGTTGTTGATAGCTTGACAATCAACACACATTCTCCAAGTTTCAATCCTTCTTTGGAACTAGCACCACAGGAACAACACATGGAGAAAGGCATTCTCGCACATAACCCTTTTCAAGCAACTCACCAACTTGTTTCTCCAATTCCTTAGTCTCATCAGGATTTGTCCTATTGGTTGGCCTATTAGGAATTTGCGCCCCAGGGATGAAGTCAATTTGATGCTCAATCCCTCTAATTGGTGGTAATCCATTAGGAATTTCCTCAGGAAACACATCTACATAATCACTTAAAAGAGAAGCAATATTGCTTGGAAGTTCTCCAGCCAAGTTGTTAGTACTCAAAAGTGTATTTTGAAACAAAAGTAAGATAAAAACAGAATTCTCATGCAAAGCACTCTTAATCTCACTCTTAGTAGCTAACATACACTCTTTAACAACTTTCTTTGAACTATCTTTCTTTTCCCCCAAAACATGTTTAGTGTCATCGCAAATAACACCTTAACTAGGTTCAGAACTGCTCTTCCCCTTAGCCCTAAATTCAGCCTCTAATCTAGCAAAATCATCTCTTAATTTCAATTGATCTTTTAAAGCTTCTTGAGGTGATAAAGGAACTAAAGTGATAGTAATCTTACCACATATAAAAGAGTACTTGTTTGTCTCACCATCATGTTGCACCTTGTTGTCATATTACCATGGTCTCCCAAGCAACACATGACAAGCTTGCTTTGGCAAGATATCGCACAAGACATCTTCTTTGTACCTGCCTAAAGAAAGAGTAACCAAAACTTGTTTGTTAACCCTAATTTCTTCTCTATCATTGAACCAACCTAAGTTATAGGGTTTAGGATGCTTAGAAGTAGGTAGTTGTAACTCCTTCACCAAATAAACACTAGCTATGTTTGTACAACTCCCACCATCAATAATCACACTACTAGGTTTTCCATTCACATAACATCTAGTGTGAAACAAGTTCTCCCTTTGATTTTCCACATCACCTTTCACATATGCACTCAAAGTTCTCCTAGCAACCAAACTCTTAAGTGGAACTAACTCGTCACCATCATCAATTGCAGCCTCATCATCGTCCCTTTCATCATCATTATCCCCACTAGAATCAAAATAGAAATCACCTTCCTCTTCACTCAAAAGCTCTCCATGCTCATTGAAATACATCACCTTCTTATTAACACAATACTTAGCATAGTGACCAAATCCTTGACACTTAAAACACTTAATGTGAGATTTAGATGATGAACTTGAAGAACCCTTACTTTCAATTTTAGGACTTACAAAACCCTTTTTCTCATCTTTCCTAATAGGTGTTTTCCATGAGCTACTTGATGATGTGAAACCCCTTTTGGCCGCACTATTTCTCTTTACTTGACCCTCGGCCTTCAAAGCATGTTGCAACATCTCCTCTAAATCATAGTGTTGTTGCATCTCAACTATATCATGAATCTCTCTATTCAAACCCGCAAGAAACCTAACCATAGTAGCTTATGGAACTTCTTCAATTTCAGCCCTAGACATCAACAACATCATCTCCGAATAGTACTCATTAACACTCTTTGATCCTTGCCTCAATGCTTGCAATCTTTGATAAAGAGAATTGATGTAGTAACTTGGCACAAACCTCTTCCTCATAGCACTCTTCAAATCAGCCCATGTTTTAAATGGTCTCTCCCTATTTCTCCTCCTAGATTGCACCAATTGATTCCACCAATTTAAAGCATTCTCAACAAACTCAAGGATAGCAATTTGTACCTTCCTAGATTCGGCATAAGGATGGTACATATCCAACTTAGATTCCCAATCCAAATAATCCTCTAGAACTCCCCTTCCATTAAACTTAGGAATTATGTACTTAATGTTGTCTTTAGGCTCCTCTCTCTCAACAACCCTTCTAGGCCGCAAGTTCTCATTCTAAGCTTGTCCTCCAGCTTCTTACTCCCTTAATAGATACAATGGACCTCCCCTAGCAACTTCCTTGGTGGTGGAAGTTTAGCTCGGTTAGCCCTTTGTTGATTTTGGCCTTCTCTTACTTGTTGTACTTCTTGTGCCAAGGTATTCATCCTTTGATCGAATTGAGTTGACATAGTATCCATTCGGTGCACTAGATTTTGCAACAAAGTAGCCAAATCAGCTTCCTGATTTCCTCTTTGATTTTCTCAATCTTTTCTATCCCCCATTGTACCTGCAATAAAAGGTTAGTAAAATAAAGAAAATCCTCTCAAATAGTGTGTGTGTGTGTGTGTGTGTGTGATTACCACAAAGTGCTCTCGTGTTTGCACACAACTAAGTGTTAGGTAGCCAACCCACTAATCACTCTTGATAGTCTCACACAATCTGGCTTTTACCACTCCTTTTAACTTCAATAGGCCTAATAAGAACAACTTGTAAGGATTATTTCGCTCTTCTCGTGACCTACTTGAGGAACAAACAATTAGTAGCAAAAACTAGAGTGAAAGTCAAAGATAAGTGATCTTAGGAACCAAACCAAACTTGTAGCACTTCAATGTCGATGTAGGTAGTCTCAAAGTAAATGTTATGCTTGAATTTGACACCAAAAATTTTCTATTTTAACCTTGCAAAAGGTCGAACTCAACCTGGAAAAAGGTTGAAACAGCCCCCTGATCGCAATTGAACTCAATTCAAGCTCAAAATCCTATTTTGTACCACTTATTTTTCCAACTTGAATTTGATGAATCCCAAACTATGAATCCTTCAAATTAACACTTCTATTACAGCAAAAGCTTCCCAAAATCTTCAAAGAAACTTTCAATTTCACAATTCAATGTCAAATTGAAGCCCTAATCAAAACCTACAAAAACCCCAATTAACCTGCAAAACCCTAACCTCCAAAAACGCCAACTTTTTTTTTGAATTTTCACTATTTTTCCCAAAAAGATCAAGATGTAAAAACCCTAAATCTAAAATTTCAGCCAATTCTGACCACTAACGAATGCTAAACAAAAATCACAAGTTTATGGTCGAAATTTTTTTAATTTTTTATTTTTTTAATATTTTTTCGATATAACCTTGATTTATAAGGACTCCAAATCTCAAATTTCAAAGCAATCTGACCACTAATGAATCCACAATAAAAATCAAAAGTTTCTGAATTTTTTATTTTCAACTTTGTGATATGGATTGAGATGAAAATAGAACTTGATGAATGATGAATAGAAGGATAGATTTACCGATTGAAGATGAAAATCTATGCTCTGAATACCAATTGATACGAATCTAGTTGTGATAGATTCAAATCTACCCTTGAAATTCTCCAAAGATCAAACTTGAAGCTCCAACTTCAAGACTTGATGAAATCGATAGTCTTCCCAAAGATCCAATCTTCTTTCGTCGGCCCTAGATGATCAATTAGACCTGCAATTGACAACATAAGATCACAAGAAACATAACTAGATAATCACTATCTAATTGTTTGCTAGGACTCTACAAGATTGAAGAGATCCTAAGTATGCTCAAACTAGAAAAAAGAAGCTAAAATCTCTAAAGAACTCTCTTTGATTGAAAAACTTAACTTATGTTTACAAGAGGCATTGATCCCCTTATATAGGCATAGGAAACGAAATTAACCTAACCTAAAGACATATGGGTGGCTATCAAACCTTACAAGCCCAAAAATAAAGACACGGAAAGCTAGTCCAAGTCCAACTAGGAAAAATAAATAAAAAAGCATAATTAAACAAGGATTGGACTTAGTCAAACAAGGGCCAATCCTAATGTCATCTAAACATAACAATAAGCTAATCTAAGATAGAATAATGCCCACAATGGCAATTGGGCTTATGTCTTGATGTCAATTCGGCCAGGTAGAATCGATTGCAAGCAAAGTGATAAGCTTGTTATGGATTTGCATCTTCTTGCTTGAATCATCACCAAAGCTTGTTAACTGAGCTTCGATGGTCTTCATATCATCTAGATGAGTTCGAACAAGACCCATGAGTGCATTCTTGAATCTGTTGGATCTTGCTCTTGTCATTGGCCCATTAGGCATCTTTAATGGATCAAATGACATCTTCTTGGTGCTTGGAATATGCATATCGATATCTCCTTGATATAAATAAGAATTCGGTGTGGAGAATGACTTTCTATGCAATTTTATGGTCTATTTGGATTGCAAGAAATGATATTGTTTTCAATGGTAATTGTTTGGAATTTTAGCAGATTTCTGACTGAGTGGGGTATAGAATAGCTTATTGGTGTAAAGTGAAATGGCTTACTGGAGTTGCTTCGTTTGAAGACTACATTAGAGTTGATGATTGCATTCAAACAAAACCTGCTGGAGTGAAGGAAAGACCTTATATGGAATGGCTAAAACCTGATGTTGGCCAACAGAAATTCAATGTGGATGGAGCTACAATAGGGCAACCTGGTGAGGCAGGTATAGGAGGGATTCTAAGAGATGAGAATGGTAGTACAAAGGTGGTTTTCTCAAAACCACAATTGGAGTCTTTGATTCGAATATGGCTGAACTGCTGGCTGTTAAAGAGGCATTCTTGATTTTTGCTGCATCGAGTTGGGAAAAAGAGATGGAATTAATAGTTGAGAGCGATTCTAAAAATGTTGTTAAATAGGTGAATGAACCAGATTCAGGACCTTGGAGATTTCGACAAACTTTGTATCTAATTGAAGATTTGAAGAAGAAGATCACAAGATGGTCAATCAAGCATATTTTTAGGGAGACCAATACCATTGCAGACAGTCTTGCAAAGTCCAGTATTGATAGAGGAGCGGCTATTCTAACTAGTTTTCAGTGATGTTACTATTCTAAGTTGGTGTTGTTATGTTTTCGGTTGGTTTGTATTTTTTCTGCTGTTGTACTACTCTGTTTCCCAAGACTGTTACCAATCTTAACTCTCTTTATCAATAAATTCCCTATTTTTCCTTTCAAAAAAAAAATCTATTAATATGATGACTTATTCATTCACATTAAGATTCTCAAAAAAAAAAAAGAAACTTAGAAAGGTTTCACAAAGGAGTTTCCATCAGCTGAAATATTGTTGGCCTCAACATCAGCCACAGCATGATCATTGTCAACTACATTGGCCTCAATGCCTTTGCCATTTTCCTTATGGGATCCCTGATATAGATCAACGAGATGCGCTGTATGACAGGTACGTGACCAATGTCCAGTCATACCACAACGATGACAAGCACTATCATCACGCTTCCTCATAGACTTCTTGCCTTTAAGGTTAAGAAGGGAGTTGTGCACATTACGGTTAGACTTCCCATCACCCTTGCGGGAAAAATTCCCACGCCTGCGCTCACGGCTTTTAGAACGGCTAGCATTCTTACTTGACCCGGCATTTGCTTCAGGAAGTGCCTTTGAGCCAACAGGTCTTAAATCATTATTTTTTAGTAGCAATCATTGGTCAGTCCGGTCGTTTAAAAAAAACAACAATCAATTCAGACTATGTTTTAAACTGACGTTGCCGATATTGTTGCTACAATACTATATTGGGAGCATGAAAGGTGGAGAATCTTTTCTCTAAAAGCTCAGTCTCAGTGAGCTTAACACCACAAAGTTCAAGTCGTGAAACAATATCATATAGTGGTGAGTTATAATCAGACACCGACTTGAAGTCTTGTACCCTTAAATGTTGCCAATCATATTGTGCTTGAGGGAGAGTTACAATTTTGGTATGATCATACTGTTCCTTCAGCCTTGTCCACAAGATCAAAGGATCTTGGACAAAATAAATATTGGACTTTAAGGCTGTCACTCAAGTGTGTTGATAAGTGCATAATTTACATAATTATTGGTGTTTATTTTATCAATTTTGATTTTTTGGTGCTTAAATTCCTTTGATTTTGTTTCATAGGCTCAATTGAAGACTTTGTGAAGAAAAGGGACCAAATTGAAGGAAAATAGAAGCTTGAAGCACAAATAAGGAGATTTGCCAAGTCGAATAAATTGAAATTCCACGCATGGAATTTCTGTGATTAGCCGTGCGTGGGCAAGCTTGTTTTCAACACCAGACTTTTCCTGGGATAAGCCGTGTGCGGGTAGACTTTGGATGCGTGCAGGCGAGCACCGACATGGACTATTTTGACCAATTTTTCTCCTATTTTTAATGGGCTTTCACTTATTTTCAACCAATAATTATTTTCTACGAATTTTGGGCTAATTGAAGTCGGAATTCTCTTATTCCAAGTCCCATTAGGATTTATCAATTAATTGTAATTTGTATCCCTGTAAAAGGGAGAGCTCTTGTATTTTATTCTTTATCAACTATTCTACTTTAGATTTTTGGGGCTCTCTTCAAGATTTCTTCAAAAGGGTTTTTCTTCTTACTCATGTTCTTGAATTTTCTTATTCTTAATAATAATAGTTCTTGTTTTGATTTTATTGATATGAGTAGCTAAATTCCTAATTAGGGTTTAGGGTGTAGCCAATTGGGAATTATTATTTGATTTTATGTTTTGAATTGATTTTTTTAAGTTAGATTTATTTTATTTATTCTTCATGAGATTTATATGTCTGATTAACATATAGATTGTTTTAGGGATTGTGTGATGTACTGACAGAAGAAGCATAATCTGTGCACTAGGAAAATAGACAAATTAGGTCGGATCAGACATGAATCGTAGGCTAATTTGATAGGTGAATAATTACTTGTTCTTAATGAATCTAGTTAATTAGGTTTTCATCAATGGGTAGTGAATCTAATTAGTTAGGTATTCCTGTGTTGACGGAGCACATAGGCATTTAAGTGTAATTCTATTCTAATTTTGCATCAATTTAATTCTAAGCCCTAAGCTTTCCAATTATTGTCTTCACATCTTATTTAGTTCTCTGCTTTTATAATTTAATTGCTCTTAATTTTAAATTGTCTTGATAATCTCTTAAAATTTCCTTCTTTGATAGAATAAATTTCAATAGAGATTAATTGTTCCATGTGGGTTTGACACCTGGATGATTCTAGGATTATTACTTCAACTGACTATGTGCACTTGCAGAATTGGTTCATCATTTGCGTATAAAAATCAATGCATTTGACTTATCTTTGTCACTAGCATCTCCACTTTCACTAATGGCATTAGCAAGGCTTGTCCTTGAAGGTGTATCTCAATATCAAGACACCAAGACAAATAATTGTTCCCAGTTACGTCCAAGATCTGGAACTTGTATTTCTCAATGTTTGCCATATTTCTATAAAGAGAAATATGCTCAAAATCAGTATGACAACTTCTGGTGTCGATGATTATTTGACGTAAATTTTTGTAATTTAAAATAACTATAAATGAAACAAGTAGGTAGAAATCAAACCTCAAATCTTACCAGACTTTAAAGCTTGTTTTCCTTAGAGTCGCTCATGCTTATAACATGTTATGAAATGGAAGTGGTAAATAAATATAAAAGTAAACAAAGAAAGAGAAAAGTGTATGAAAGATTAGGAGGAATAATATATTGAGAGACTTGTGTTATTCTCTATGAATATGTGATCAAAATGATCATGGAAGCTTTGTTTATATAGCATTCCAAAGTCATAACTTAAAGCTATTTATTGAATATGTTTCATTCTCCGTAAGTAAATGAAGCAATGGATACATTCATATTTTGGTGTTAAGGTTAGAGTTACATTTAAGGCAAATATTAACTCCACCATATAATTTTGAGTCCATTCTTCATAACAATTGTAAAAAGATTGAATTTAAAGAAATATATGCAAAAAAAAAAATCTAAGATATCTCAGTTTTTTAATTAATATAATAAAATTGTAAAAATAACATAGTTATAAATAAATATATAGTTTTTAACAGAGTAAATTATAAAATTTTAAACAATAGTATTTAAAAAATATATTTGAATGTTAGTTTTATCTACATTTAAATTGAAATATCTTGTTATTTGTTAATAAGATAATTAAATGATACTCCTATTATCTATTGTGATTTGTTAGGTAACAAATCCAATTTATATTAGTAAATCTTATTATTAATTAATTAGTTAAATTTGGAGTTTAACTCCCACCAGAAGTCTTGGTGACCTCAACCAATGGTTCTATATAAAAAGAATTATTGGAGAAAACAAAACTTACGTTCTTTTTCTCAGAGAAAAATTCACCTTCCAAAGAGAGTTAGTACATACTGGAGTTTTACCAGCTTACACCTAGGATATAGAGTGTGGACATTGGTAAGACACTAGTTGCCTTCCCTTGACGGGCCAAGAAAGTGAAGGTAGTTCCGTTCGTAAAACAAGAAGAGAATCTTTGTGGGCAAACAGCAATCATCTTTGTAAGTTCGCTGCTTATTAATTATATATATATTTTTGTCTAACATTAGTATCATAGCTTGATATACTTGTTTTCATGGATGTTTTCCTTATTCATTTCTTATTGGAAATTGTCTGTCTTGCTGAATTTGTTATATTTGGCTGTTAATTAATAGCGTTTGTAGAATTGTTCTAAATATATGTAGATTTGTTTCCACATGGCTATTTTAATTTGTTTTTAATAAATTAAGGGTAATTATTTGATATACACTGATAATGTCAATTTTGGACTCCACAAGCGGGGTGAGGAGTTAACACATTTCCATTTTTTGAATTAATTTTGTTTATAAAATTCAAAACTATTCTCTACATGACACATGTCACCCCTTCACCTCCGTATGTGTAGTCTGCTAAACTCCACTGACGGTGTATTAAATAATTTCCCATAAATTAATAGCCTTTGTAGATTTGTTTTACATATATGTAAATAAGTAAATTTGTTTATGTAAATAAATAGCATTATGTAGATATATTCTAAATTAATGCAGAGTAATTCTACATTAATACAGATTTGTTCCGCGGATTAGTTCTACTTTAATATAAATATAAATTGTTCTGCAAATTAAAGTGTATCCAATTTTTCTACAGATTTGTTTTGCATGCAAATTTGTTTTGTATTTTTTTATTTTGCAATTGAAACGTGATATTGCTTACAGATTTGGTTTGCATTCCTTTTGAAATTCATACGTTTTTTTTATTGCCTTCCATTGTTTTGCATTTCTTTTATTTTGCAAATACGTGATATTATGAGTTATTCTATTTTTTGTTGTGTATATATATATATATATATATATATTTTAAATATTGGATATGTTCTCAATTTTTTTTTTTGAGGATTTGTTTCTTCGAAAAATTCTAGAAAATTTGTTTTTCTTAGACAAGATAAGTTCTTTAAAAGTGGGAATTAATTCTATAGCGAAGTTTTCGATCTTATGAGGTAAATAGAAATTTATAATTTGAATTAATTTGAGTTTTTTATCACAATTAATGTCCTTAATATCCATTTTTAAATTGATCATTGTAGAGTAATGCCCAAAAAAATTTGATCATTGTAGAGAAATGGCGTCTAAAATTGTACCACTTGAGGAGGGCAATACTACCCAACATTGTCGTGACAAGGAGGCTTATGAAAATTTGGTCAAAACGGATAGATGTGCATGCTTTACAATGCTGAGTAGCATGCACAATGACCTGATTGGAGAATTTCCCCACTGCTAAGGAAATGTGGGATCAACTGAAAGTGACATTTGGTCAAACCTCAGCCACAAGGCTTTGTGCTTTGAACCTAAAATTTCAGCAATATACTAAAGATCCGAACTATGCCTGAGCATCTTCGAGTGATGAGCTCAATAATTCGTGATCTTCAAGGAGCTGGAGTTGATCTTAGTGATGAACAACAAATGTTGGCAGTGATAGGTTCACTCCCTGAACCAAAGTGGTCTCAAATAAAGCTCCTCATAACCCACAGTGACAACATTAAGACCTTCAATGATATTTCACGACACCTTGAGCTTGAGGCTGAGTGCCTATAGACATCCAAGGTTGTTGCTCTCATAGCCTATGTGGGGAAACAAGAAGCATTAAAGAAAAAGTCTAAGCACAAGTGGCAACGCAAAAAGGAGCCTATTCATAAGGTTAACCAAAATAAGTTTGCCAAGCCATAAGAAAGAAAAAGTGCAAAGAAAAAGAATGTCAGTAAGCTCAAATGTTGTAACTGTGGAGAAAAAGGACATACTTTGCCAAGGATTGCACTAATCTGAGAACGATAAAGATTCATGTTTCTCCTAAATCCATCTATATATTTGCTTGTGCACATGCATTAGTTGCTCAACTGTTTCCTTATTGGATTGTTAATACAGGCGCAAACAAGCACGTAGTGCGTGATAGAGATGATTTCGTTGATTATCACCGAGATTCAGCTGTCACTCAGTATGTCACTCTTAGACACAAAAGAAGAGAGGAAATCCTGGGAATGGGTTCGTACCAACTATGGATGAGCAGTGGACGCATGTTGTTGCTTCACGATGTACTTTATGCACCTGAAATTCTTTGTAATCTATGTTCAATTTTAGCTATGATTTCTTTAGGATATTCATTTCTCTTTAGTAGTGATGGTTTGGATATTTATTTCCAAAGGCATTTTTTGGACATGGTACTTTGATTGGTGGATTCTTTAGTTTGGACTTGGATGATAATAAACCGGATTCATTTTCCACAAATGTTTTTTATGCAAATAGTGATTTCGTTACATGGCACTCTAGACGTGGACATATTGGCCAAGATAGGATGAAAAGACTTGCAAGAGAAGGCTTTTTGGGCTCTCTCACAGAAGTCGATGTTCCAACATGTGAGCCTTCCTTAGTAGGAAAAGCAACCAGAAAGCCTTTTGTTGAGGCAACAAGAGCTATTCATCCCATAGAATAAATTCATTCAGACATTTGTAGTCCGATGAATGTTAAAGCACGTCATGGTGCAACCTATTTTCTCACATTTATTGATTACTATTAACGTTTTGGGTACGTGTATTTGTTGTCTCATAGGCAAGAAGTTTTAGATTGTTTCAAACGCTTCGTAGCCGAGGTAGAAAATCGAAGAGAAAGGAGTTTGAAAACTCTTAGGAACGATCATGGTAAAGAATACTTGTTTGATCAGTTCAAGATATTATGTGAGGAAAAAGGTATATTAAGACAGTGACCATTCCCGGAGCACCGTAGCAAAACAGTGTTGTTGAGCGTAGGAATCACACTCTAATAGACATGGTTAGGTCAATGATGGCACAAGCCCATCTTCCCATTAAGTGTTGGGGAGATGCTTTATTAATTACTGCCTATATACTTAACCGAGTGCCTAATAAATTAGTACCCTCAACGCCATATGAGTTATGGACTGGGCGAAAGCCCAATTTAGAATATTTACGCCCTTGGGAATCGACTGGATATGTTCATAATCTAAACCATAAATTTGGAATACTTGGGCCTAAAGAAAACAAGCAAGTGTACATAAGATATCCTTAGAATTCTAAAGGGTATATCATGTATGGTGAACAACCATATGGGGGTATGAGAGAAATTAAATCTCGAAATGTGAAATTTGTTGCAGAAGAATTTCCATGTATTGGTAAAGTACAAAATTATCTTCACTTGTATGGGTTGCAAGAAGAGATCACACAACCCTTTGTCGAAGGTGGGGAAACGAGAACTCAACCAGAGATCGACAAAGGTAATGGGAGTATGTCCATAGGAAATGCACCTAATAGTGGGAGCATACCAATAGAAGTGGATTCTCGAAATGAAAACATCCAATTAAATAGGAGTACACGTGGAAATGTTTCACGTCGATTTGTAATCGAAAATAATGCTTTCATAAGTATTTCACAAGATGAAGATGAACCGGATTCTTTTCAAGAAATTTAGCATCATCTGCTCGAGATAAATGGTTAGTTACAAAGAGGGATGAAATGGACTCTATGGCCAAAAACAATGTATGGGAGTTAATTGATCTACCTCAGGATCGCAAAACTATTGGGAACAAATGGGTTCATAAAGTTAAGCGTAAATCAGATGGATCAATTGACAAGTATACGGCCCGATTAGTAGTGAAAGGTTATACCCAAATTGAGGGTTTAGACTATGATGACACATTCTCTCCTGTTGTGATAATGGCCCCTATTCGCTTAATCCTTGCCATAGTGGCCCATTTGGATTTAGAGTTGTTCCAAATGGATGTTAAGATTACATTCCTTAATGGTGCGATAAATGAGTAATATATGGACCAGCCTATTGGTTTTGAAATTAAAGGCCAAGAACATAAGGTTTGTCATCTTGAAAGATCAATTTACGATCTTAAGGAGTCTTCCAAACAATGGTACCATAGATTCATGAAGCCATAATAATTTTTGGCTTAGTAATGTTTGAAGAAAACTATTGTGTGTATGTCAAGAATAAGTTTGAAGGAATTTTGATTCTTTCACTATATGTGGATGACATATTATTGGCAGCGAATAATATGGAGATCATCAATGCCACTAAAAAATTGTTATCCTCCAGTTTTGAGATGAAGGATATGGGTAAAGCCAATTATGTACTTGGCATTAAAATCCTAAGGGATCATTCAAAAGGTATTCTTGGTTTGTCTCTAAAAACATATATCAAAAGAGTATTAGAACGTTTCCGGATGCATTACAGTCAGTTGATACTCCAGTTGAAAAGGGGCTTAAATTAAGTCTAGATCATTGTCCAAAATTTGAGGAAGAAAAGAAAAAGGATGGAACGAGTTCCATATGCGAATGCTATTGGAAGCCTGATGTATGTTATGTTGTGTACACGCCCTGATATTTGCTTTGCAGTTGGTTTGGTAAGTAGTTACCAAAGCAATCTGGGACCTTCCCATTGGCAAGCCGTCAAAAAGATATACATGTATCTTCGTTGTACTACAGATTATCCTTTGCTACCAAAAGGGTGAGATGAGATTGAAAGGATTCAATGATGCTGATTGGGGTGGAGACCAAGATGGTAGAAAGTCCACCTCAAGCTATGCGTTTATGCTTGGAGAGGCAACTCTTTCTTGTTGTAGTAAGAAAGAATCATGCATAGAATTTGTCAACCATGGAAGCTGAATATGTAGTATGTTCAACGGCAGTGCAAGATGCCATTTGGTTGAAGAGATTCATGGAGAGCTTGGGAGTTACTAAACTTTCTGAAGAACTGGTCTTGATTTTTTCAGACAGCATGGATGCACTAGCATATGCTGAGGACCCAAAATATCATGTGAGGTCCAAGCACATTGACATTCGTTTTTACTACATTAGAGATATGATCAAATATGGAGAAGTTGTTCTCAAAAATGTATACACTAGCAATATGGTGGTTGATCCTTTTACTAAACCTATTGCTAGAGACAGTTCTCAAACTCATATTAAGAGCTTGGGATTGTCAAAATTTTGATGGACATTGTATTTTTTATTTATGGAATAAAGTTAAAATTTTCTCTTTTTATAATTTTGTAACAAAAGAAATATAATTTAGGCACTTACATGTCAATAGGCGAGATCAGTCCACTCACACGGATGATTACCCTAATATTTTGGTAACATGTAGGATGTGACTAGAACATGAAAAGAATTTTATGTTTTTGGTAACATTAAATTGAGAGAGACAAATGGTAAATGGTAGCATTTTGTACTATAAGTTTAGTAGAAATGTCATGTTCAATACTAGTCGCCTCAATACGTTTTGAGATGAGACTTAATATTGAAATAAATTGTTATAATGAAATAACCCGACTATTTCATTGAGCCTATAGTAGAGCCGGCAAGTTATGAGAAAAAGGATATGGATTGATACTTTTGATGAATATAACTTGGGTTAATACTTGTAGTATTTGGACCGTAATCGTACGACATAGAAAGCATGATATGGCCCATTTAGTGGGAGCTTCGTTGTAGCATACATTTCATACTATATGTGCTTTTAGATCATATAGGTGAGTGACAAGATGTTGTTTCCCTCCTTGTCACCGTGTGAGCCCTATAAATAACGCCATCGAACCCAAACCTATATTATGTAATTTGGATTAGATGTAACACCCTAGTATGTGATCTAAGGGGCATTAATGATTACTATGCCATAAGAGACATGCAATCCGTGTGGATTAATATTAAGAACAGGGTAAGACCAATTGAGGCTTTGCACAAGTATTGTGATTCATAGCCCGGGCGATTATCAAATAAGTAATTGATAATCATGAAATCACAAGTACTACTGAATCAAATGTGGGAGATGAGGGACTAACTCCATGATTCGGTGTAAACTAATTGATTTGGGGCATGAACAAATACTCCATTCGTGATCTTATTAGTATTGTTGAAACTTAATAAAGGTCCAGAATATTCATTGTTTTATCGTCCGATCACACACTCTATTTTTGTATGAATGTATTTGCTAACTAAGACGGTGAATATTTTGTGGTGGGTTTTTAAATGAGGATAAAGTGGGAGATTTGTTAGCTTTATCCACATTTAAATTCAAATATCTTTTTATTTGTTCACAAGATAATTGAATGGTACTCCTATTATCTGTTGGGATTTGTTAAGTAACAAATCCAATTTAAATTTGTAAATCTTATTATTAGTTAATTAGTTAAATTTGGAGTTTAAATCCCACCAGAAGTCTTTGTGACTTCATATGATGGTTCATTATAAAAAGAACTATTGGAGAAAACAAAACTTACGTTTCTTTTCTCAAAGGAAAATTCACCTTCCAAAAAAAGTTAGTGCATACTGTAGTTCTACTCTCACTCCTAGGATTTAGAGCGTTGACATTGGAAAGAAACTAGTTGCCTTCCTTGACGGACCAAAAAAAGTCAAGATATATGTCATTTAAGAGTCTCAGTGTCTCACCTTTGTAAGTCATGTGTGTGTGTGTGCGTTGTTGTTGTTGTTGTTATAGTATATTAGACTAGTGGTACTCACCACGTGAGTGTATAAAACAAAGAATAATGTGTATAAAACAAAGAATAACTTCATATAGAAAAAACTGGGTACTTTTTTTAAAAAAAAAAAAAAGAGTAGTGGGTGGAGTTTTTTTTTTTTCATTTTATGGTTATATTTTCTCTGCTTGACAAAAAATGGGTGGTTTTCTTTTAGATGGGTAGTTTTTCTTTTTCTTTAAAATAGTCCTATATAGAAGGAGTAAAATATCATTTTTTCCCTTTAAATTGTATTAAGATTAGGGAGAATTTCAAATAAGGGCAGCCCACCAACAATTATTATTGATTGGTACAAATGCCAAATTAAATTTAGTAAAAAGGAAATGAAACTTTTAAAAATTATTAAAAAGGAAATTGTAATGACACTCTTACTCTTACTTAAAATTTCAATTCAACACTAAAAATTCGAACTCTAATTGTTGAATCGTCTGACAAAAAAAATTGTTGAAAAGATTTTGGGCAGGAAAAACCAATATCCAGTAGATTTTAATATATAAAAATTTGATTAAATGGGAGGAGAAAAAGGAGTAGATAAGACAAATGTTTTTGTGCGCTTTAAGTCTTTAACTCCATCAAACAGCGAGGCACCGGCAGCACAATCCTCGAAAGTGTCGTTAACGGCGTCCCTTTGATTGCCTGGCCGCTTTACGCCGAGCAGAAAATGATTGCCATGATGCTGACGGAGGATATCAAAGTTGCTCTCAGACCAAAACCCAGTGAAAATGGGTTAGGTTGTAGAGACGAAATTGCAAGAGTTGTTAAGGGTTTAATGGAAGGTGACGAAGGGAAAGGTGTCCGAAACAGAATGAAAAACCTAAATTTTTGGGTACATGAATGAAAAACCTAAATGGCGCAGCAGCAAAAGTTCTAAGTGAAGAAGGGTCTTCCACCAAAGCACTTTCCGAGGTCACCTAAAAGTGGAGGAGTCAGGCTCAAGCTCATGAGGCAACCATCTAGAAATTGTTTTTGTGCGCTTTAAGTCTTTAACTCCATCAGCCGTTGTTGTCCTTAATTAGGGTTTACTGGTTGAAGTTTTAGATAAAAAGGAGTGGTGGGTAATTATTAAAAATTAAACTTCAAATTAAGGGTAAAAGTGTCACTACGATTTCCTCTTTAATAATTTTTAAAAGTTCTATTTCCTTTCCTGATAAATTTAATTTGAAATGGTACCAATCAATAAATATTTCTGGTACACCGCCCTTCTTTAAAATTTTCCCTTAAGATTATTTTTATTTTTGGTTTTTAGGACTTTTGTCAACCGAGTTTGTCTCCGAGTCAACTCACAAGACAAACTCAGGGGCTCACGTTATATATATATTAGTATAGATATAATTATTATTAATTATCATTATTATTATTTTGTTATTAGCTTTGAATTATATTATTGCATAATATGCATGATTGAATAAAGAAATCTCCAAAGTTGAAAATTTACAAATATATATTAGTACAGGAGTGAACACGTAATAATATTATTTCATACGATCATATGCATATATTCAACGACGTAGATCAGTTTACTATCATGCATGCAAAGTTTGATCAACTTTGTTGGCAAACAAAGAAAGAATTAGAAAAGATTCTAAATTGTTAGGCGCTAGATACAAGCTTATACGATCTTAATTAATCTTCTACAGTTCTACTCCTTATCTTTTTTATGTGTCATTTTAATGTTTTATTAAAAAACTAGTCTTTATTTCCATGTGCGTTGCACGTGACCTATTCTGTTTTTAATAAATAATAAATTTAAGAATTAAACATTAAAAAATACAAGGCTGACTCAATTGATCCGAATTCTAAATCCGAAAAATCTAAAACCCGAGTGACCTGAGGCCAAAACTTGAACTCACCTGATCCTAGACCCAGCGTACCCGAATGATCTAAACCCAGATGAGGCAAAATCCGAATGACCCAAGAAAATTATAAACTAAAATTATAATTTATTTAATAAAATCCACATTGTTTTAATTTTAACATTCTAAATTATCATTTATTTAAACCCAAATGAACAAGAACCTGAGAAAATTACCTAACTCATTTGACCTAGACTCAGATAACCCAAAACCCGTCCAACCCGCCCGATTGACTCCTCTAACATTATAAGTCAAAGGAAATAATTGTATGTTACTCTTCTTTTTCTTTTTAAAAACTTTAAATTCTTGTTATACACTCCAATATATTAAACTACTAGTACACACTCCAAAAATAGAAAAAAGGTTAATTACAATAATTAAATTTTAAATAAATAAATTTTTAATTTAATTAGTTTTAAAAAATGATGAATAATTAATTATTACTTTTAAACTTCATAATAACACTTTTATTAGTTTATATTATAATTGAAATGGGTCCAGATTTACCAAAAAGTCTCAAATTTTTTAAAATTAAAATGATAAAAATAAAATATTTATAATAATATTGAATATAATTAAATAAAAATAGATTTTTAAGTAGAATAACGGTAAAAGTTTATTTCTAAAAAAAATTGTAAAATTTAAAAAATATCATTTAAGAAATATATTTAAAAAATTCTAATATATATATAAGTTTTTTAATTAAAATAGTAAAATGGTAAAAATAAAATAGGTATAAGGATATTTTAGATTTAATTAAATAAATAAAAATAGAGTTTTTATTTGAGTAAAACTGTAAAAGTATATTTAAAAAATTCTTATATATATAAGTTTTTTAATTAAAATTGTAAAATGGTAAAATTATAAGGATATTAGATTTAATTAAATAAAAATAGAGTTTTTACTTTTTAGTTGAGTAAAACTATAAAAGTTCAAATAGTGGCATTTAAGAAATATATTCTAAAAATAAGGATATAATAGGCGATTCAAAAGTTTTACAGGTAAACATACATTTTTATATGTATATATATATATGTTTGAACTAGGTAAAATTTTCATAAAGGAAAAAAAAAACACGTTAATTTTTAGTGAAACGCTTCATATATACAAATCTCATCACAAATGCAATTTATATATGTACCTAATCCTTTTATTCTTAGGAGGGGCTAACTCCATAGTTTTATAGTGATATAGGCACTAATTATAGGGCAAGATTAACGCCTTGTTTACAAGGGCACAATATGCCAAATTAGTCACCATTCAAGATTATATAATATATGATATGATATATGGCGATGGGCTAGAACCTAAAAATCAAAGGCATCCATATATAATATATTAATTGATGACAATTTTAATTTATTATCACTAAAATATCCGTTATATATGTTATAAAAAAAAAAAAAAAAAAAAAAAAAAACTATCCATTATATCTTAGAATTCTCCTAGTTATGTTTGCCCTTTCAACAGTATTTAATTGTATTAAATGAATACTATCACTTATATAGACTTTTTGTTCGTCAAACAGTGAGACCTTATCCTTTTTCATTCTAATATAATGAATTGTGTGGCAATTTAACGATCAAGAAAAATTCATGAATTCATGGTCCAAGGTTGGCGTACGTAGTTCGGACATTTCAATAACTTGTAACAAGATACAACCGGTTATGGTTGATTAATTAGGCAATGCAGCCTTAAGCAACATGGAAGATCAGCTTGCTTTTGCTATATATACAATTAAAGTTAGAATAATAAAAGACCTTGCATCAAGATTATGACTGAAGCAACCAAGAAGTATGAGCTTCAATCATTCAAATATGAAAATGTGCTGGTTGAAGGAAGATTTTCAACATTAATTAATTGAATTATAAACTCATACAAGCCTCTCACGATGATCTTGTCATCATATATTGATCTTTTATTCAACTTGGCGGTGGCTTATATATTACATATAATACATATATTTCGAAACAATAATTTCAAAATGTTGATATTTAAGTCTATATATCGTGATTGTTATGAATAAATTTCGAACATGAGTTTGGAGAATAGAATCATTTAGAAGGCGTTGTCGGATTGAATTAAAAAATACAAGAAAATATATGAGAGTTATATATATATATATTGGTAATTTTTGAACACTAAAAAAATGAATTGGTTATGTATGCAATAGAAGTTTAATTATAAACATTTTACAACTTTGAGAAGCAAAAGAATTATTAAGGTAATTTCACTATGAAAAAGAAATAGAAAATAAAATAAATAGAACTTTAAATAAAAGTAGGTTAAGTAAGTGGATAGTTAACCTAATCATGAAAGCAGGATGATGGTGGTGGAGATGGAAGGCCGTGTACTTTCAGATGGTTCGTTGACCTTAAATAAATAACGTAATGAAATGGTCCAGCTATACACAGCTTTAATCCTCCCCCTATCTATAATTCATTTATTTTGTTTATATGTTAAATTGAACTCTTGACTTTGATTATTATATTATTATACCTACTATTAATTTTGAGTAATGCTCTCATTGAATGCCACATGGCGTTTTGCTTCTTTTACATGTGTTATTGTTAGTCTCCTCAAAGTTTGTTTATCATCTTTGTATTCATTAAATAGTGAGTTTTATTATTATTATAAAATAATAATTCTATTATATTATTATTAATTGTGTTGTTTATTCAATTGAACCTATTAAATAAGAACGCATACCAAATAATACAAATTGCAATGAACTATTGGATTTAAAGAAAAATACAAGCACCAAAATGACTATAAGTAAACAATAGGTTTCAGAACAAAACTTACAAGACCAAATGGAAAAAAAGTGAAAAAGAAAGGAATGATGGTGGCAAATATACACATATACTTGTCATTAAAAAAAAAAAACGTATATAATTGCTTTTAAAAAAATAAAATATAATTACTTTCTTAAGCAAATTTTCTTAAAATAACATTTAGATTCGATTTCTTAAAATAGTTTTTTTAGCAAAACTTATCAAATAAACCATCCGCACACGAAACGTGTACTGTGGAACTAGTTATTAATTAATTTGATAGTGATATTTGCATCAATTTTAATTATATATATATATATGTATGTATGTATGTATAAATATATATATATATAAGTATGTATATATATATATATGTATGTATGTATAAATATATATATAAGAATGTATGTATATATATATATATGTATGTATGTATAAATATATATATATATATTTATATAAGTATGTATGTATGTATATATATATGTGTGTGTATTAAATATTAATACTAAAGAATAGTATTTACAATTTTTATTTTAAATTTGCATGTCTCCAAGCAACAAAAATATATCGATATATCCAAACACCTAAATAATCCTTATATTTGTATAAATTGCATGTATTCTTTCATTTAGTTATTTATAGTAGGTGTAGCCTCTTCCAGTCATTAATCATATGTATTAGTATTACTCTTATCATATATATATAAAACATTGATCATATATATATTCCTTTAAATTTAAATAAGGAAAAGAAAAAGACTGATGGGTTGGTGAGATATTCTTTTTGTTTTCTTAATGGATTTATTTGAGGAGGTGCATGGGTTATATAAATTTTAGATGATGGGTATAGAGAGATTTTTTTAGAATCAATATACATAGATTGAGGTAGTAGATGGGAATGCATTTACAGGCTTGAGCTAACAAATTTATATGAAAAGATTGCAAGTTCAACTTCTTCGATATGTTGGCAAGGATTTATTTTCTAATGATTAATGATGATTGATGAAATCATATATATAGTACTAATTTTGCTAGCTTAACTGGATTCTGTTGTTGCTCATAATTTTTTAACATATACTTATATATTAATTATTTTCATTTCATATATATTTATCCTACTTTAAGTTTGAGTTGAAATTCGATATCGAATAACTCAAACTAAAGTAGGGTTTAGTTAAAATTTTGATTTTTCTTTACAAGAAAAGAAAAAATGCCAACAGTGCCTGATTATATTACCGCGTTTTGAGTTTGGTGGTCTTGTGTGACAGTAATTTACCATACAAAAAGGATTGGAAAGTTTTAACCGATGTGCGCTGTTTTGCAAAGTTAATCATCAACGATTTCCTTTTTAAATAAATGATGAACGATTTTCTTTTTAAATAAATGATGAACGATTTTCTTTAAACGTTTCCATTAGGAAATTATTCATTCACAATGAGACCTGTTCAAGGGTTGGGTATCTGTCCAAATCTGTAAGTCCGTCCAATATTTGGAAAGGTTTGGACAAAAATTTGAAACTCGATGGATGGTCTTGGACAAAATTTAAAACCCGTATACAAAATGTGACGGGCTTGTGATACGAATCTAGTTGTGATAGATTCAAATCCACCCTTGAAATTCTCCAAAGATTAACTTGAAAACTCCAACTTCTAGACTTGTTGAATCAATTGAATCTAACCAAGCTCTCTTCTTCGTTCGTCGGCCTTAGATGATTATTTAAAACTGCAATTAACAACCTAAGATCACAAGATTCACAAACAACTAAGTAATTACTACCTAATTGTTTGCTAGGACTCTACTAGATTGAAGAAATCCTAAGTCTGTTCAAACTAGAACAATGAAGCTAAATTCTCAAGGTGTAGAAACACTCAATTGATTGAAAAACTTAACTTAGTCTTACAAGAGGAGATCGAAACCCTTATATAGTGTAGGGTTCGACCTATAACCTAAAATAAGGCCCTATGGGCGGTTTACACAAAATAAGGACAAGGAAAACACACTCTAGCAGTTAGATACTCTTCTCTTGCTTGGATATTTGGTTGTCTTTGTATAGTTTTGCAAAGCTTGAGAGTGTGCGAGTTCTTTCCTGTTGAATTTTGGCTCTACTTATAGAATGGTGTACTCTTTGTGTCGTTGCTTGCTTGTTGGGTACAAGGGTTGATTGTAGATATCCATTTTCTTCTGGAAGGTTGTCGCGGTGGTTGCTGATCCTATTGACATTAAAAGCTTCCCCCTTTTTGGCTTTAATTATTTTGACTATCTTGGTTTGTTGGTCCTCTCTTGAACCTGTTTTTGAAGCCTCCCACTCGACATGGTTCTCCTCTTTCTGGCACCAAGTTTTTGCTATGTGGAACAACAAGGGCTGCATATATTCGGTTGTATATTTTCGTTGTTGTTTTGTCTCATGTTTCTCATATTTGGTTTTTTTCTGCTGTGGGATGGTGCTTTTAGGCAATTTTGAGCCTTGATATGGTCTGTGATGTATTTATTTTGTAAAACCTTACAGAAAAGACTGCTGGCTGCATTAGTTTTTTGCTCGGCTAGCAGTATAATTGTAACTATGGTTCTCTTAGATATTATATATCTTCTTTCAAAAAAAAGGAAAAGGAAAAGTCTAATCCAAGTCCAACTAAGAAAAAATAAATAACAAGGCATAATTAAACAAGGATTGGACTTAGTCAAATAAGCCTCATTCTTAATGTCATCTAAACTTAATAAAAAGCTAATCTAAGATAGAATTAAGCCCACACAAGGCCAAATTGACCTATGCAAGCCCAACTACATATCGATTGCAAGTAAGGTGATGATCTTGGAATCAATGGATGAATGCTTGCTCAAATCATCACCAAAGCTCTTCAATTGCACATCGATGACCTTCATGTCTTCAAGATGAGTTTGAACAAGGCCCATAAGTGCATCCTTGAACCTTTTAGCTCTGGCTCTTGTCATCGGACCTAATGGTAAGCTCAAAGGATCGATTGGCATCTTCTTGGTGCTTGAAACATGCTTTTCGATAACTCCATGATCTCCATGCATCTCCATGCTTCCTTACAGCCCATGCTCATCCATTCCTTACTCTCCATTGACATCTCCAATTCCATGATCAACATTGGTTGCGTTATCCACTCCCCCTTGAAGAAGATTTATCCTCAAATCTGCATTATTATCAAAAAGAGACAAGTCAGCAACATTAAAAGAAGCACTCACATTACCATAGTAACTAGGAAGATATAGCTTGTATGCATTGTTGTTAATCCTCTCCAACACTTGGAATGATTTTAGCTTCATTGATGATGGTCCATTCCTCTTCATCTCACTTGTTATAGGTGTTGCCAAGGTGCTAAAGTCCTTAAAAAACCTCCTATAAAATCCAACCAAGCCATGGAATGATCGAACTTGACCAACATTGGAGGGTATTGGCCAATCTTTGATGGCTTTGATCTTCTCTTCATCAACTTCTATACCCTGTGCACTCACAACAAAACCAAGAAAAACAAGCTTATTTGTGCAAAAAGTGCACTTCTTAAGGTTCGTATACAATTTCCCAACCCTAAGTACATCCAATACACATCTCAAATGCTCAATATGATCCTCTAGAGTGCGGCTATACACAAGTATATCATCAAAGTAAAAAACAACAAACTTACCAATAAAAGCTCTTAAAACATGGTTCATTAGCCTCATAAAAGTACTAGGTGCATTAGTCAATCCAAAAGGCATAACTAACCATTCATACAATTCAAGCTTAGTCTTAAAGGCAGTCTTCCATTCATCACCCTCTTTCATGCGAATTTGATGGTACCCACTCTTAAGATCAATCTTAGAAAATAAACAAGCACCATGCAATTAATCTAGCATATCATCTAATCTAGGAATAGGGTGTCATTGGCGAATAGAAGTAGGAAGGGAAATCCTTATGTAACTCCAATCCTGGCTCGAGAGCGGGTTAACGGATTGAATCGGACTCTTTCTTTCGAGTGAGTGAATGATTTATGAAAGTTCATAGAATCTGATATAAAGTCTTCCCATGGAAAAGCCACTGATGAGAGGATGGAATAGAACTCCTAATGTATGTAAAGTAAGTAGGCCTGAAAGCAATCTCAGGTAGAATGGCTAGTTTGAAAGCCTTTAAAGCCAATCGATTATCGGATTTCACCAACCTTAAGATCAATCTTAGAAAATAAACAAGCACCATGCAATTAATCTAGCATATCATCTAATCTAGGAATAGGGTGACGATACTTAACTGTTATGTTGTTGATAGCTCTACAATCAACACACATTCTCCAAGTTCCATCCTTCTTAGGAACAAGCAACACAGGAACAACACATGGAGAAAGACTTTCTCGCACATAACCCTTTTCAAGCAACTCTCCAACTTGTTTCTCCAACTCCTTAGTCTCATCAGGATTTGTCCTATAGGTTGGCCTATTAGGAAATTGTGCTCCAGGAATGAAATCAATTTAATGCTCAATTCCTCTAATAGGTGGTAATCCACTAGGAATTTCCTCAGGTAACACATCTGCATAATCACTCAAAAGAGAAACAATATTGCTTGGAATATCTCCAACCAAGTTTTTAGTACACATAAGTGTATTTCGAAACAAAAGTAAGATCATACAAGAATTCTCATGCAAAGCACTCTTAATCTCACTCTTAGTAGCTAACATACACTCTTTAACAACTTTCTTTGAAATCCCTTTCTTTTCAACCAAAACAACCTTGTTTTCATTGCAAACAACACTTAAAATAGGTTCAGACTTACTCTTTTCTTTATCCCTAAATTCAGCCTCTAATTTAGCAAAATCATCTCTTAATTTCAGTTGATCTTTTAAAGCTTCTTGAGGCGATGTGGAACTAAAATGATAGGAATTTTACCACACATAAAAGAGTACTTATTTGTCTCACCATCATGTTGCACTTTGTTGTCATATTGCCAAGGCATCCCAAGCAACACATGACAAGCTTGCATTGGTAGTATATCGCACAAGACATCCTCTTTGTACCTGCCCAAAGAAAGAGTAACCAAAACTTGTTTGTTAACCCTAATTTCTTTTCTATCATTGAACCAACCTAAGCTATAGGGGTTATGATGCTTAGAAGTAGGTAGTTGTAACTCCTTCACCAAATAAACACTAGCTATATTTGTACAACTCTCAGCATCGGTGATCCCACTAATAGGTTTCCCATTCACATAACATCTAGTGTGAAACAAATTCTCCCTTTGATTTTGAACATCCCCTTTCACACATGCACTCAAAGTTCTCCTAGCTACCAAACTCTTAAGTGGAGCTAACTCATCACCATCATCAATTGCCGCCTCTTCATTGTCCCCTTCATCATCATCATCCCCACTAGTACCTAAGTTGAAATCACCTTCCTCTTCACTCAAAAGCTCACCATTCTTATTGAAATATATCAGCTTCTTATTCACACAATCTCTAGTATAGTGACCAAATCCTTGACACTTAAAACACTTAATATGAGTCTTAGATGATGAACTTGAAAACCCTTACTTTCAATTTTGGGACTAGCATACTCCTTTTTCGCACTCTCTTTCTCATTGTATGGTGTTCTCTCATCTATCCTAATAGGAGTTTTCCATGAGCTACTTGATGATGTGAAACCCCTTTTGGCCGAACTATTCCTCTTCACTTGACCCTCAGCCTTCAAAGCATGTTGCAACATCTCCTCTAAATCATAGTGTTGTTGCATCTCCACAATATGATGAATCTCCCTATTCAAACCCGAAAGAAATCTAGCCATAGTAGCTTGTGGAACTTCTTCAACTTTAGCCCTAGACATCAACAACATCATCTCCGAATAGTACTCATCAACACTCTTAGATCCTTGCCTCAATGCTTGCAACCTTTGATAAAGAGAATTGATGTAGTAACTTGGCACAAACCTCTTCCTCATAGCGCTCTTCAAATCAGCCCATGTTTCAATTGGTCTCTCCCTATTTCTCCTCCTAGATTGCACCAATTGATTCCACCAATTTAAAGCATTCTCAACAAACTCAAGGATAGCAATTTGTACCTTTCTAGATTCGGCATAAGGATCCAACTTTGACTCCCAATCTAAATAATCTTCTGGGATTCCCCTTCCATTGAACTTTGGAATTGTGTACTTGATGTTATCTTTGGCCTCCTCTCTTTCAACAACTCTTCTAGGCCGCAAATTGTATAGATAAGCTTGTCCTCCAGCTTCTTGCTTCCTTAATCGATCTAATGGACCTCCCCTAGAAACTTGCCTAGGGGCTTGAGGCTCCCTCAAAGGATCATCAACTAATTCAACACCTAATTGTCTCCTTGGTGGTGGTGGTTGAGCATGTTGATTTTGGCCCTCTCTTATTTGTTGAACTTCTTGTGCAAAGGTATCCATCCTTTGATCAATTTGAGTTGACATGCTATCCATTCGTTGCACTAGATTTTGCAACAAAATAGCCAAATTGGCATGATTTTCTCCATCCTCCCTATCTCCCATTTTACCTGCTCAAAAAGGTTAGTATAGATAAAGAAAATCCTCACAAACACACACACACTTGTTTACCACAATTTGCTCTCGTGTTTGAACTCAACCTATGTGGGTTTGGCCGACCCTCTAAGCACTCTTGATAGTCTTACACAATCTACCTTTTACCACTCTTTTTAGCTTCAATAGGCCTAATAAGAACAACTTATAAGGATCAATTCACTCTTCTCGTGACCTACTTGAGGAACAAACAATTAGTAGCAAAAACTTAATGTAAATCAAAGATAAGTGATCTAGAATAACCAAACCATACTTGAAGTCTCCAATTCGATGTAAATAGTCTCAATTTGCTGCCAATTTGCTCAAATCACAACACAAATCGCAAAATTCCCAATTCAAGCTCCTTAGAACCCTAATTTGAATTCAATGAGCTCCAAACTGAAATACTTCAAATTACAACTTCAATTGCAGGAGTAGCTTCCCAAAATCTTTAAACACACATTCAATTTCACAAATTAAGGTCAAATTGCAACCCTAATCAAGAAATCCCCAAATAACCTCCAAATCCGCCAACTTTTTTTTTTGAATTTTCACTATTTTTCTATGGAAGATAATAGTGTAAAAACCCTAAATCTAAAATTTCAAGCAATTCGGACCACTAATGAATGTAGAACAAAAATTCGAAATTTGCCTTACGAATTTTTTTAATTTTTTTTAATATTTTTGGATAAAACCTTGATGTATAAGAACACCAAATCTCAAATTTCAAGGCAATCCGACCTCTAATGAATCCAGAACAAAAATCACAAGTTTCTGAAATTTTTATCTTCAACTTTGCGATATGAACTTGATAAAACTAGAACTTGATGAATGATGAATAGAAGGATAAATTTACTGATTGAAGATGAAAACCTATGCTCTGATTACCAATTGATACGAATCTAGTTGTGATAGATTCAAATCCACCCTTGAAATCCTCCAAAGATCGACTTGAAAACTCCAACTTCTAGACTTGTTGAATCGATTGAATCTAACCAAGCTCTCTTCTTCGTTCGTCGACCTTAGATGATTAATTAGACCTGCAATTAACAACCTAAGATCACAAGATTCACAAACAACTAAGTAATCACTACCTAATTGTTTGTTAGGACTCTACAAGATTGAAGATATCCTAAGTATGTTCAAACTAGAAAAATGAAGTTAAATTCTCAAGGTGTAGAAACACTCAATTGATTGAAAAACTTAACTTAGTCTTACAAGAGGAGATCGAAACCCTTTTATAGTGTAGGGTACGACCTATAACCTAAAATAAGGCCCTATGGGCGGTTTACACAAATAAGGACAAGGAAAAGCCTAATCCAAGTCCAACTAGGAAAAAATAAAAACAAGGCATAGTTAAACAAGGATTGGACTTAGTCAAACAAGGCACATCCTCAATGTCATCTAAACTTAATAATAAGCTAATCTAAGATAGAATTAAGCTCGCACAAGGCCGAATTGACCTATGGAAGGCCAACTACATATCGATTGCAAGTAAGGTGATGATCTTGGAATCAATGGATGAATGCTTGCTCAAATTATCACCAAAACTCTTCAATTGCACATCGATGACCTTCATGTCTTCAAGATGAGTTCGAACAAGGCCCATAAGTGCATTCTTGAACCTTTTAGCCCTTGCTCTTGTCATCGGACCTAATGGTAAGCTCAAAGGATCGATTGGCATCTTCTTGGTGCTTGGAACATACTTTTCGATATCTCCATGATCTCCATGCTTCCTTGCGGCCCATGCTCATCCTTCCATTGCTCTCCATTGACATCTCCAATTCCATGATCAACCTTGGGTGCATCAGCTTGGTCTTAGCCATAAAAGCCTGGCGCGAGCTCGGCCCTGCCGTATAGTTAAATAATTAGATTATTTTCTTAGTTTTTAATTAAATTGATTAGTTAAAATATTCATTAGATTTTCTTGTTTTGATGCCAAAAAAAATATTTTCATTAGATTTGAAAATTAACTATTTTGAAAAAAAAAATATATATATATATATATATAATGTTAATTAAGCTTTCACTATCTGAGATAAAATATATATTAATAAATAAATAAGAAATATATTTTAAATAACTAGTTTAAGCTTTCACGTTGCATGTCGCAGAACACGCTAAAGTAAAAAGTTATTAAAATAATTGAAATTAATTATGATTGAAATTATGTAATTAATTATTGTAATCTAACATAATTAAATTGCTGGAAAAAAACATAATAATTTTTTTTAGGAATACAATATTCAAAATCTCAATACAATCAAATAATTCGATGGGACTTGATCCTGAGACCTCGCGGTTCAGGGAAAATGCACCTTACCATTGAGTCAAATGTTCAGGTGTATAAAAAACATAATTAAATTGAAGTAACTCTTAAATTGTATTTTCTAACTTGACCAAAATTTTTGTTGAATGCATTGAAATTCCCCAAGAGAGTGTGACATATAATTGTGCATGGGAGAAAACATATCGTGGCAGATATAGTCCAATATTAGGAATTGTTTGTCATTGTACTTTTTAAGTATATGTTTAGACGATATGTGATTATTACCTTAAATTGGCCAATATTAATTGCATGATATAGAAGTGTTTTGCATATTCCTCTTGACCCGTCCACACAAAAAAAACACAATAAACAAAAACAAAAACAATAAACAAAAAAACAAAAAAACAAAAAAAAAACTCCACTCTTTCGTGGAATGTAATCTTTTGGTCTTCATTTAACTTATTTGCAGCTTCTAAATCTTCTGGTGGAGTTTCAATGCTTAATTCATCTGCAATTTCCTTATGTGTTTAATTCCTGATGTGCAAATTTTGAGAATCTATTTCTGACAAATCAAACTTCTTGATGCTTTTTCACATGCTTTCAAGATAATAGGTAATTCTCTATAATGTGCAAGCAATTTGTGTTTGGATTGAGTTTCCATGCATTCTCTTATAATCCTCAGACATTGCATCGTAATAGTCATTCCATAGTTCCCTCACATCTGACAATTCACAATGCACTAATAAAGTCGCGAATAGCCTTCTTAGTTCATTAGGCATTTGAAACACTATTCCTTCCATCATGCACTCCGATATATTCTGAATCATCTCAAAACTTATTTATTTTGTGAGTAATTGGGCTTTTAACGCAGTGATCCAATCAATTTCAAGTCGAATTTTTCGTTTCTGAATAGATTATTATCCGTAAATTGGCAATTGATTTAAGCAAGCATGACCTGAACAATTATTCATGTAGTAATGATTCAGCCTTGATGCAATATTGTTAAGTCATGAAGCCCAAATTGCCAAGTCAAATGTCTTGAAGGCTAAATCTGATATTCTTCGGCCCAATTCGTTAATATGGAAGCCCAAAGAAGGAATTCAAGCCCAATCAATAATTATGCTGCAGTAATGATTCAGCCTTGATGCAGTATTGTTAAATCATATTCAAAGGAGAACTTCAGAAAAGCAGTTTTGGAAGAAAATTCATAACTTTTGAGACATAGCTCAGAAAAATGTAAATAAGGTACCGTTGGAAAGAGGATTCCAATATCTACAACTTTTATGTCTCGAGACCTAATTCTGTTGTTTCAGTGGATGATTTTGCCCTTGATATTTTTGGATAGAATTGATCTTCTCCTAAACCGACTTGGAGAATGTTTTGGACAAAAATTCAGATGCTAAAGATGATATACAACATTCCTATTAGCCACGTTGGATCCTAATTAATGAGGACAATCTAAATTTCCATAATTTTAATAATGGAATAGTTAAAATATTTTTTAATAATTAATGGCAATTTAGAAATATATTTGAAAAAAACGGGTACAATCGGAAAACATAAAGTTTCCCTTATTCATGCTTTTATATATAGTAAGTATAGATAAATAATGAGTTAAAAATAAATAAATATATATATTTAATTACTAAACGGGTGGCTTGGACGGGTCTTAGACAAAGTTTTTTTATTGGACGGGCTTGGACATAAAGAGAGACCCCTTTAGTCGGGCTGGACTAGGCTTGGACAAGCTATATAAGTATAAATCATAACTTGGGCCCGGCCCGGCCCTATCCATGAACACCTCTACAGTGAAGTTTAGCAAATTAAACAAGCAGTGTTAAACGGTTGACATGTGTCTTTTTATGTTTAGTTATTATTTGGTACACTGTCGGTGGAGTTTTTGGGACTCCACAACGGGTTAAAATGTTGATACGTACCCCATTTCTTAATTAATTAATTATTTAATATTTAAATCTATTTCTTAAGGGGATACATGTTAACTCTTTAACCCTGCATGTGCAGTATGGTAAACTCCACTGAATGTGGATAGGATAATTTTCCTTTTATGTTATATATTTCTTAGGAAAATTATTAAATACACAGTCAGTGGAGTTTAGGAGACTGTACATGTTGACATGTTTCCTTTAAGAAATAATTTTTAATATTTAATACAAAATTAATTAAAGAATGGGGCAAATGTCAAACACCTTAATCCGCTTGTGGAGTCTAAATTTTACAATGTCATTGCATTGTATAATCATCTTATTTCTTAATATTAAATGAGTTATTATTATTTAATACACCATCGATGGAGCTTTTAAATTCGATAAGCAAATCAAAAAGTTGACACATACATGATTTAATAATTAAAACTAAATATTTAATATTCAACTATGTTCCATATCAATTCCATACAATTTACTAAATTCCATTGATCCGATGAGATAATTTTTCATATTAAATATATAATTAAATAAGAAAAGAGGGTACGTAGCAGTTGTTTAGCCTGTTTATAGAGTATAGAAACTACAATAACGATGTATAAATAATCGTTGATTAAAAATTGACTATCATCCAAAATGACAACAATTTTTGTATATAATGGATTCTTCTTATTACAATAATATATATATATATATATATATATATATATTTCTCTTGATTATTTATATACTTCTTTGATTTTAAACAAATTACAAATATAGATTTGTTATAGTGGGAATGAAACAATAGGGACTTAAGTAAGGCTGGGTAGTAACTAAGGTAGATTTTCGATTCGAGTGGCAATGCTCTCTATTATAAATAAAAATGATGATGAATGACATTTTGTTCAATATTTGAATTTGTACAGAAAAATATCTGAGGATTTAATCTTGACCAAAATGAAATAGAAAACCTTCCACCAGTTGGCCAAATTCATGCAAATCTGAATGAATTGTTAAGGCAGATAGGTAAAATGCAATATTTGCAAATATGGTGCATACCAATTACTAAATTTAATGAATTTGCAATGGTTGGTCAATCTAACAATATTTTTCATTGCTTGCCCTGCCCACACTCTATCAAATAAAATCAACTCAAAAATTAAAATCCAAAACCAGCATGTTTTCCTCTACCCAATAGTTATTGGATGGGCACAAATTTATGGTAAATATTATAATGAAACAAACTTCAATCCTTACATAAAAGTAAAGCCTTTGCTTGTCAAAAAACACTTGCATGCCTTCAAAAATAAAAAGCTCAGACATTGAATATTTAGTCTGGCAATGGTTGCCATCATCAACATTTAATAATATAAGTTGGTAATGAGTAGATGTAATTTAAGAGCAGCAACTAAAATTTTTCATATAAATAAATTACTCAAGAAGATTACATCAGTTTTACAACTGTCTTGTCCTTTCACTCACATTGTGGATCCCAAACTGGAAACTTCCATAGCTACATAGTGTTACAAGAAAATTTGATATTCAATGATTTGGGACCTTTCTCATAGTATTACATGCATACATACATACCTAACTATATATCATACATACATACATATCATACAGATATCAGCTATATATATAACCAAATCTGAACTCCGCATCTTCTAGATCATTGGATGACATGATCAGCAATTTTACTTTCCTGCATCTCACTGTGACTTCGACTGAGCATGCTAAAACTAGGGATAATCCTAACTGCGATAAAGTAACGACAAATTTTCCTACACAGATGGCTGCCTATTCAATATACTATATATAACATCAGAACCTTACATTTCTACTTTAGAAAATATAGAAATACTATCCTGAAGAACGAGCAGCAGAATGAGAGGTGTTGGCACGATTAAGACACTTTTTCCTGTATCTCCATGCTACTTGAATACGAGTAGCAGCAACGCTTCTCCAGTAGGGTGATTCATACCTGTAATAACAAGAGGGGGGTTTTATCATAGAGAAATACAAAGTCTGCTACTAAGCAAGAGTACAAACATAATTACTAGCTTTTATTGACAAGTCTGCCTCAAAGGACAGGATAGATGTAGTGTAACTTTAGTAAAACTGGGGAATGCTTGCTTTTACATAGATTTGAGAAGATATCATTTGCTGCAAAATCTTTAGGCAGATGCTGAATTGACATTAAGACATTAACTTTCATAGCTTTATGATGCCATGATATGCTGCCACAAAATTGAACTCGACGATAAAAATAAGGATATATAAAGTTCAAAGGAAATTCAATTAAACGATCACATTGTTTTGGCCCCAAATTCTAAAATGCCTGCTACCGTGGGCAGTGGCAATTACTACTTGTATAAATACCAACCCAGCTACTTACAACATTAAGAACCAGCAAAATGAGGCTTTAAGAACAATTCATATAGCTTAGAACTGAGGAGACGGCAGAATAAGACCACCACTAAAAGAATCCAATGTGAATCATGATTGTCATTATTTTTATTTTTAATAAGGAGAAATCTTAAGTTCAATATGGTAGAACTGCAAAACTAGATCAAGAGTTTCTTAATTCGAATCACCAATAAATTTCAAAGTTCCATACTCGGTCTATATAAGATTTTAAATAATGGAGAGTTTCAAGTTTGATTATGTACTTGCGTAAAGTAACAAAAAGCTAAGTCAACATGCACAACACTTGTTTGAGGCAAAAAAAAAGATTGAAATATTGGCTGTAAACTAACCTTATGGCCCCTTGAACACGAGGATTACGCAAAAACCTTGAAAAAAGACTGGTGACTTCTTCCAAGTCTGCAGCGCGAAGGGAAAATGCTTCTACGTTTGTCAGGCATCTAACTATTCGGTTACTAAGTAATCTCTGTGCAGGGATCCTAATTTTCTTCCCATCTGCAGCAAAAACCATGTTGATAAAATGATGTTTTATCAGGAATTCCACAGGCTTAAAACAAATATATTATTCAGTCTGGCTTGATAACAATTTGAAAATATTTAAGGATCCAGAAAATGCACAAGGAAATGTAAATGATGAATCCTGATATACCTCTGTTTACTGAAGAATGCTCAAGACACCATGTGAGAAGTTCCTCACCACAAACATCCCCTTCAGATAAGGGATCCTTAATTCCATTTTCTCCAATGCTTTCCATTTTTCCACGCACAATGAAAACCATCTTTTCAATCAGACAACCACGAGACAAGACGTTGCTTCCTTTAATGTAGGTCTTTTGCCTTAATCTCTCGCAGATGGCGTCTAAAATAGGGTCATCCATGAGAGCAAAAATACGAACCTGCAGAAGCAAACGTTTCTTTTATCAATGAAAGAGTATCTAAGTGGTAGATAATGTCATTAAACCAAATCACAGCAATAATGCTATGCTACTAACCAACATTTGGAGGTAAAACTAAAACTTCTCAGTAGAAGAAATTTGGTAAATGATGTTTCCAACACCAAAGATTCATAAAAGTCACCACCATAATCAATAGTGGCAAAAGGAAAGCACTAGACATTATCTATAGCCCCATTAAAAGGCATACTTCCACAAATTTAAGCCATCAGAGCTAACTATGAGATATTTCTGGGTTTATCGTGCTGGACATCAGGTCAGCTGAAACATTTAATAAAAATGTGAAGCAAATAACATCTGGGTTTTTGCTAAAAGAAAACAAAACATATTGGTTGTTGTATGAGAGAACCAAATGTAGTTCAGCAAGCTTATTTTGAAACACTATCATTATTCTTCAGAGTCAATGAATCAGTAATGTCATGGTATTTAATCATGATGTGGTCTAGACCATGAAAAATTGCACCATTTCTATAGCAGTCAATGTTGAGAGCTTCAAATAAACATCAACATTTGCATTGCCACGCAAGTTATTGCATTGCAGTTGAATTTCAAGGGTAAACATTCAAATCCCTCAAAGTAAGTGCATGTGGACAAATGCTGAAGTGTTTTGTAGCTAGTATCTGATGCTACTAATGTGAGAATCCAGAACAAAGTATGAAAGATAATGGCAAGAAAATATGATTATCTTTTTTCTTACAATATATATCACAACTTGAAGATGCATAATGCTCATAGAGGGAAGAATAATATCAAAATTGGTGCCTTTATCACAATAAACCAAGCGCTTAACCATAAAAGTAAATTATCTGTAAAAACTGTTATTACATATATTGAATATAGTTGATTCATGCGATAAAATTATAAAAGGATTTTCAATGAACAAAAAATAAATAAATGAAAATGAAGGAGTTTTACACTCTATAGCAGCGGAAAACATTTCTTCTCGTTACGTGGGCAAAACAATAAGAGGTAACCCACAACCATGGTGAAACTACAGTCATATGAGACCATGGGCCATTGGAACCATAAACTTTGGATCATAATAGTTTCCAGTGGATGTGAACCTTAAACAAAATCCAGGCCACAGGCTTATGAGAATATGGAATGCTCAAGGTGAAAGTAAATTATTTACAACTTAGATTTTAGTTTTGCATTGGAGATTAGTAAAACTAGTACAAGCACTAAATTTAACTCAGGTATTTACCAGTCTAGGGCACAATGAGCACACAGATCAAGCAAAATGTGAGGCATCAGCAAAGTTAACTCAGATATCTTTAAAATCACATGCATATATAAGCACTTTATTCCTGGCTATGGTGAAGAAAAAAAAAAATGGCTTTCTGCAAATTAGTGTAGCCTGCTTCAGTAAGCTGAGCTAACTGATATTCATATGGGGGACAAGTAGAAAGGTGTGTTTTCAAAGGTTCCAAATAAGATGTTTCGCAGTGTGGACCAGGTAAATAGTTTAGTAGCGTTCATTAGAAATTCAGCACATGGTGAAGAGTAAAATTAGTTATTTTCACCCAGAGATAATGAAGCTCACTTTCTTAACAAACTTGAAGAGATGGCGTCTTATATCTCTCTGAAGGTCTTCTGGTAAGTTCTCAAAAAGCATTTCTTCATTTACACCTCTTGTGGCAGACCAATTGTATCGTTCAGCTTCTCGTACTTTCCTACACATAGCAATCACATGGTTAATAATAAACCATGACATGTTTATGGATTCTGACGGAAGTAGGTTGTAGTCGAAGCAGGTCATCTAAAGAGCAGCAGCGTCCAAGGGACCTAAGATCTAATATGCCAACCAAAAACTGTAAATAAAATAAAACAAGATATCTGATAGATATGAACTTAGAAAGTAGCAATGCAGGATAGATCTATCACAATAACTTTTTTTTTTTTGACCAAGAGGAAGAGAAATCGTACACACCAAAAGTTGGAGGTACAAGTCAGACGAACAACTATGTGAGATAATGGTACTTAAGTATTGTCTGATACCACTGAAATGGCTTGACCTTTGAGAGAGTTGATGAAATAAATACCAGATCTCTAACTTTGTCTCTTATATGCAGAAGCAACTTACAAACACAAGTAACTGTAGATCTATCACGATAATTGCACCACATGTCTTTGGTATGATAATTTTAGACCTCAAAATGAGAGGCATACAAACTAATTGTATCTTGTTTTTGATTAAGAAAGTATAAACAATTCTCAGAAAATTGGCCTTTGTAGGTAGTGAAACTTATATGTACCATATCTTACGAGTAAAGATTAAAGAACTTGAAAGATTGGAATTAGATGAAATGTATATTGTTGTCCAAGAAAACTAGAAATAACAACACGTTAAAAAATAAGACCCCATTTAATTCTATCTATGAAAGACAAAATGGTAACAAGCAAAAGGGGAATGATTGCACAAATAGGGGAAAGAAAAGGAAGAATAACCTATATACCTCCTTAGCTCTTCCGGCAAGCGCCGATGGCTCATCCATTGCTCCACATCACGACGTCTTAGTGACATTTCTAACCTCCTAGAAGAAAGCAAAATTCTTCAGGTCTCATTGACATTTACTTAAAACTTGTAAGCGCATATGTGGGAGTCATAGCGAAAAAAGATTCGGGATGGAAATGGCCAACGCATATAAATGGGTACTTGGAACTACCTGACCCATTTAAGCAGGTTCTGCTACCCTGCAAATTGGTAGTTATAGAACACAAGCTAGTAGCCTTATGGTATCCATTAGTTTAACTCGAGTGTGCATGATTTTAATATTTATTTGAACTTTTTGCTACACAGGCCATGTTGATGCAAGACTTGGTATTGTTAATTTTATCAATACATATTCGGATGTCTCCATATCTTGTTTCTTGTATTAATGGTGAATCAATTTAGGACCCTACTTAAGCCAGAGTAGGATTTTTGTTTGGCAAATAAAGCTACCCATATGTTTTGCAATAGCATGTTGGTACTATCATCTTATAATAACCTCTCTTCTTTAGGGTAATTGTTTGTAGATGTCATTTTCCTAAAGTGTTTTCTTGGTTTCTACTAATCAAGTCCTTGTAGCATTAGGATCTATAGAACACTAACAAGTCTGTACCTTTTATTGTATACTAAACTATATGAGAATTCTCATATGAATTTTGCTTTCTGTGGAGATGCAGAAGCATTTAAAAAAAAAAAATGCAATAGTGTACCTTTTCCCAAGTGCCTGGAGAAAGTTCTGCATATTTCCAATCAAAAGAGCAAAAAGCAACAGACCGAGCCCAATAATTGCCATGGTGAAAAGGACTTCCCAGACAAAATAGCTTGGAGTTTGATTTCCGGCCAGGGTACTGATTTGCTATATGACATGAAATTAAAAATAGGGGGTTTAGTGTCAATAGGAGGTATTAATAGTTATAAAACTAGTCCTAATATTAAAAGAAATATACAATCAATATATCCATGAAGAAGACAAAATTGCATCCATGAGAGGTTTATGAATTGCCTCTTTCACTAGATTCAGTGTACTTTTAAGGAAAAGATGATTTATTCATAACAACATTAATCGCATAAACAACGCAGATGGATGAAGTGGGAATAGTAAATTATGATGAAACGTAGTAAAAATAATATAAATTAATGACAACAATATTTTATATTTTAGAAATAGCAATTTTGTCTAGAGAATGAGAAGAAGAAAGTTAAAAAGAAATGCAAAAGATGGAATTATTTGACAGCTTACTTAATTGCATGAAGTTATGTAATTCACACAACTGTTTCTTATAATACTAAAACCAGGGGCTTCATTCTTGAAAATTGTTAAGTTATTTGACTTTAAACTCTTCAAAGACATGCTTCTGAAAGCCAATGTAAATAGATAAAGGCTAAAAGTAACAACCACATACCATTTCAATTAATTAAACTCATTGCAAGTACACTACACACAATATATAACAAAGACAAAGTACAACTTCATTAAACGGCAAAATTATTTTAGATTGAATTAATTACCTGGAATCCCCAAAATAATGAATATGAATATCTGGTAATTATACTTAGTTCTCTTGTTAGATTGACTGTCTGTATATATATTCCGTAAGGAAACCCATCCTCTGTAAAACAGGCAGAAGCATTACTATTATCCTTCCACCCTGCCAGTCCGGAAGGATTAAAAGTATCTCCATATCCACAATCTATCAACTCCGAACAATTTGTAAATCCCGAGTCATGGCAGGCATTTCGAAGACACTGATTCACCCTCTGTTTAATAGAAAGAAAAGAGACAAATAAGACATTAAAGAATCAAACTCTGCGGTAACAAGAAAGTCAGAAGAGATACTTGAGAAATAAAAGAATTACAATCATCTTTCATGTATTTATCAACGAAAGGGATTTCGACTTTTGTGACTTAACCAGGATGGTAAAACAAGCAGAGCTAAATGCATGCATCATAAATCATAACATAACATCTAGACAAAGATAATTGCAATTTCAAGCACCCCTCTCCCTTACCACCCACCCAAAAACAAAAAGTTGAGCTTGATCTTAGACTATAACTTGATCCACATATTCTTGTCATAAAGGTACATGTTCTTATCTTTTCTTTTGTGATAGGGATGTTGGGGTCAAACTTCCAAATACTCCTATGCATATAAACCTTAGACTTTTGTAGTAGGGCACCGAGATTATATTATTTGAATGATATTAATATTATCCATCACCCAAGTGAGAAAACGCATTCTGTTTCTACTTGTAGTTAAACTACTTAAATGATGTTCAGCCAAATAATAGAGATGCATACTAAGGGTTATTACAATTAAGCTTTTTTGTTTTATCGTATCCTATCCATGATCTTATGCACAAAATGTTACCTATACATACTAAGAACGAGGGAGAGTATTAAGGGGTTTACTATGAAACAAATAATATCAACTCACAAATAATATGCTATTATAGTGTTCAGTAGCATTTCATTTACTCAACCTGTATTTACTTCTCTTTTTTTCTTATAAAAATATATCTTCTAGCTTAAGAATAATGAATGCATGAAGGACAAGACCACTTGAAGACCATTTCTAGAAGGGAAAAAATCATGAAATGTTATTAAATGTTAAAATAAAAGTTGCTCACCTGTAATCCAAAGAGATACCAGCATGACCCAACAACATGGCCAGACAACATAAATGTGAGAAGGTTTATAACAAAATTTGCCCATGCCGACTCAAATATAAAGCCACTTGGAGACTGGCCAGCAAGGAAAGGTAGGAATCTATACAATCTGGGAAGGTACTGAATAAGAATTGCTGTACGTAAAAGATTTTTTGCAGAATTTGCTCCTGATGTTCCCAAATGTTTTGGTAGCACCAACAATATCATGATCTGGAATGAATCAGGCAAAAAGTTCATCACAACAGCGAAAAAATTAAAATAAAATAAGATACCATCAAAATAATGGACACACAATAAGGTGAATGCAAAGTACAGAAACAAAGTTGAGTATAAACTTTGGTAAACTAAAGATTTTGATTGTAGTGAAATGTAATTTTTTTTCTTTTTAATAAAGTGTAAAGACCCTAAGCTGCAGCTGCAGAAGAAACAAAAACCAAGTAATTTACATTTCCAATATAAACCAGGGCTGAAAGCATAGTTATCATTCAAACAGGCAGGTCTGGGCAGATTCAGGTCAGGTCTTTTCAGGTTCAGATCACTTCGGGTTTGGGCCATTACCGATTCTGATCATTTAGGGTACAAGTTATTGGGGTTCGAATCACTTTTGAGTTCAGATTATAAAATTTACAACCAAAGATTGTTTTTCCTTTTTATTTTTGTATTAATCCTAAACCTGACAAAAAGAATGGGATCTTTATGGGGTCAACCACAGAGAACTTCCAATTTCCAATTAAAGAACCAACCTTAGGCAAGGGGTGGCTCACTGTGTCAACCCCCACATAGGAAGGCCTGTCAAGGTTTGATAACTATAGCTAAAGAGCAAACTTCTTTTAAGATAGAAAATTGCAACATATACCTTATACCTTGGTAATTCAATTTGAATGGATGTTAACAAGGAAACGGTAAAAATACAACAAATAAAGTCAGGCTTACAGATTCATCTAGCCAAAGAAAAGACGTTTAGCATCTAAACATGCCACAATCATCACAAATGGAGTGCAAAATATATAAAGTTATCATACATAATGGAGACCAGAGTACTTACTTGAGGAAGTGGGAGTACAAGAAACAAATCAATGAAAAAGTATCTGCTAAGGTAATTGAGAGCAATTTTCCTTGGATGGTCAACTAACTCTCCAGCACCAACTACTCTAGACTCAGGAGCTATATAAGCCAACCTGAACTGCATGGAAAAATCAAATAAATATTTGTCAAAGGATGTGAGATAGATTTTTAAGAACCAAAGGTGATATAGTAATCAGACAATTGTTTTCCAAAATAATTAATTTGGTGAGATTCAATGAGCCTTATATGATCTTAACCAGACCACATGCAAGGTTTAATAAACAGGGTTTAACTGTGGTTTTCAACTTTGGTATGATGCAAAGCCTATAGAATTCAACAGTATTCATAAACAAATATAAGTGTTTTTTTGCTTTATTTCTTCTCTATACCGATAATAAGACAATACCAGGTTGTTTTTTTAGTGTTTAACATTTGGCGTAAATTTTGAGATTACTTATTTAATCGGTTGCAATATTCTTCGGAATTACAAGTGGACTCTTCCTCAGTTCCTCCTACGGATAATTTTATGTCAGGTGAAATATGCTTCGTACATCATCCAAAGTTGCTTGACTTATGATAAAACTGTCAACAGTCCCCTTAAAATGAATGTCACCTATAATATAAATATCTCAATTGAGAATCTCTCCGGGGGTAGTTGGTTAATAATCTCTTTTATTTTATTACTACAACACTAGGTGTTGATTGGGTGCATTTTGAGAGTTAGTTTCTCAGAGTTATATGCATAAATAAATAAATAAAGCTAAGGTTCGCCTCGTAAAGTAATTGCATACTGAGAATAAAAGGAAGAAGCGATCATAGTGGAGATTAAGGGTTTGTGAGAGGTTAGTAGAACAAGTAGGCAGTCTGCTTCCACAAAGTGTTGCCATTGTTTAACCATAGATGTTTCCCCACCATAGGGTTTTACCATGTAAGAAAACCCCTTGTACCCCAATTGTTAAGTCTTTGATCACAGGAGTTCAAATGCACAAATGAAATCCCCAAAATCACACACCGAGGGACCAGGCCAACAGACAACAATCAAATAATTAAGCAAACAATGAAAAGGAAAATCATTAACTATTACAAGTGAAACCCCACAGCTAAATGGCAAATTTAATCTACTACATTAAAAGAAAATTACAAGCTTGAATCTCAAAAGAAGAAGACCACTTCTTGTACTAGCCTCTCACAATCACTTTCAAAGAACAACCTAATTATGTTATTTCTTTCTCCCGCCTTGTACTAATTATATGCAATTTCCACACAATTAAATTGCTTATGTAGTAGTGGGAACCCATAGCCCTTTCCATTTTATTACTACAGATTATTCCATTATTTTTTTCAACAAAACAAAAGCAAGCAGTTCACTCCAGTGTTTAAGTAAGAACAAAACCTTGTTAAATACCAGTAAAGAATTTGTGTTGTTTTGTTGCCAGGCCTATCATTCCTAATCCCATTAAATTATTTGTGATAACAGAGTAATAAGATTATACGAAATCCAGATGATACTTTTCATGAGTAGACCAACCAAATTGTATATATTTTCAACTCATTTCCCCATTTTTCATCCCATCTTAGATCCCCTTTTTGCAACAAATCTATAACCTGATAATAGATAGATGAGATAAATTGGTGTCTACTGCTTCCATCATTCATGTTCCTTAACCCTTTCTCTGACATGTTAATTACTTCACATCTAAGTATATTCTCACTAACAACCTTGGGATTTTGGAATTTTGAAAGTACAAGATTGAGAGAGAGAGAGAGAGAGACATGATAAAAATGACAATAACAACATTTAAAGAGGTGAAAAAGCTATCTACCTGAAGGAGCATGTTAAGCAGGTAAATCAAATCAGTAATGCTTCTCAAAGCTACAAATGTTTGAGTTGCAGCCGGGTTAATAACTATGCACTTCTTATCCTGCATTCAGAAGTGAAATAGCATGCAGCATAATACATGAGAAGCAGCATCATTTGTAGAAATAGAAAAGTCAAATACAAAATTGTAAAATGTAATCTACTGCAATGTCAATAATCTAATTTGCTAATAATTAATTAGTAAATTATGAATAAAACTTATTAAAATAGTTTTAAGAGCGATTGAAGCTAGTTGAGATTTAAATTTGGATTAAATTACTAAGAGCTGGTCATGAAAGGCTAAATATCAATAGAAAGGTCCATTTGTTCACATTATTAGTGTAACTCTTCAGACAATATGCTTTTAGATGTAAAACAAACTTATTTGATAGTGGAAAAATCTTCAAGTAATATGCTTTCACACGTAGAACATACATATTTAATACCACAAAAACATGCTTTCCAATATAAAGGATTTATTTCTTAATAGAATAAATCTTCAGTGAATATGCTTTCCAGTATGACATAAAATTTTCCTAATATTTGATTTTTGTATCTTTCTCCCAATTTATTTATATCCGAACCTTCTGTTGCAATTTCTATAGCAAATTTATGTAACTTAAATGTATCTCCAAATCCACCTTTAAGGGTGCCTAGAGTATTAAAATCATGGAAATATAACCACAATCAGGTAACTGTTTTTGCATCCAAACACAACAGGAAGAAACACACACACGCACCCTCATAGATTAGATGATCTGACAAGCTACCACAAGTATAAGCCATTAGGTCTTCTTCTAGAGTTCTCAACTGTATTAGCTAGATATCTACAGGTCATTGCCTCAAAGCCCTACCTATCACTTTCTGATGTTGAGCTTTTGCAAATTATGGCTTTTTTCCTCATGTTTTGAGAGAAGGAATGTGTTAACAAGAGATAATCTAATCCACATCATTTGATATCCCTTCAAACCAGTATGTTTTACATCTTTTATCACACAAAACCCAGTGCCTGGCACTAGTCCACTTAAGCAGTGTCCTAAAGCATATTTGGTTGTAAGCCATACTAGATACTACCTATCTAGTCTTCACTGTTCAGGTCATTTTAGATTCAAATTAATGACTTTTTAATTTTTAAATTAAAATTAATCTATATTTGGGCTGTTCCATGTCTGTCTTTTGTGTTGTTCGAGTTGGGTCATCTCCAGTCTAGATTGTTCTAGGTCAAGTCAATTTGGGGAGGTCTAGGTTGTTACAGGTCAGGATTGGGTTGACTTTTCAGGTTCGAGTTAGCTTTGTAATCTCTAACCTGGTACGATACTACTTATGAGTTCTAAAAGTTTCCTTTTGTGGTTGAAGAGATTAATAGACCTCAGCAACTTTGAGCATTGTCTTATACTCTTATGTAGACATTTTATTTCATAAGAGAACTTCACTGATAGTATTTACCAAATTTCACTTATACTGCATCCAATTCACCATGCCTTGGTCCAATAAAATGTTTCTGACTATTTATTCCCTTAATTTGCATTATGCACATTCTTTCATGTAATATCAGCAGACATGTTTAATTCATTCCATACGCTCATTTAACACAAAAATTGCGCTGGAAAAGCAGCAGTCATTCACTAATTATTTTGGCCAAAAAACAATCACTAATTATAAAGTTTATAAGGAATTGTCATCTTCTACTTTTTAAGTATTGTTTATGTCACCTATTGTTTAACTAAAGCAAGCAAGGGGAACAGGGTGTATAAAAGTATAAGGTCTAAAGAGGCCAGCAACTTTTATGAATTTAATATAGCACACTCGTCGTTTAAAATGAAGAAACAAAATTTTCCCTGTCATTTAGAATCTATATACACTAAGACCAAAGCAAACCCAAGTAGCGGAGGAAAACCCAATCAATGATCTTATGATAATGAAGCCAACTAAAGGAGGAAATTCTTGTAAAGCACAAAAGCAATAAGATGAAAAACAAATGGAACATACCTTCTGCACAGACAGCAGGAAGAAAAATAATGGGTCTATAAATACTGCCATCAAGCATGAAATGACAAAAAATTTGTTCCATTGTTGAACAACTTTAGCATGAGGATTCATCACTCCAGGAACATAACGACGTAGAAAGGAAATCAATCTCCTCAACCAACCTTTAGCATCCCCATAGAGAGCATTATGGAACTGCAAAACGGATATAAATAAACCTGCATGATTATGCCAGTACTTTGGAAGAAATAATCCCATGTTACAAACACATAGTTCGACACAGTTCATGTTTCAATATCATGATTCTTGCATGAATACTACTTACTGAACATTTATTGGTTCTATAAGCAAAAAAGAAAATCATGATTTTTTTTCCCTTTTGTTTACACAGGATTTAATTGTCTTAATCAAAAAGGAATGAGCAACAATACCATGTTTTTCATGTTGGGCGAATGAATGCTATTGATTAAATACGACCATGTCTTAACCAAAATGGCAGTTACCGTCACATGTTGAACGTATTTTAAGATACTAGCTGCTCGCTACTAGTTCTATCCGTGCCCTCCAATATCCCAGTTGAAAATAATAAAGTATGCTGGTGGGACTAAAAGTTCATTTTTTGCATTATACCAATGACTAATTTGATTCCTAATTTTACAAAAAACATTTGCTTGTTTGGTTGTTATCCAATTAGACAATGACTTTATTATTTTACTTTATTCTCGAAATTGTAAGAGGAAAATTTACAAGGACATTAAAATTGAAAATATTTTTGCATTTTGCTGTATGATTTCGATATTATTAGCTTAAATCCTTTGTAAATTAATTTAATCAGTTATGGCTGACACCATTTTACTTTTTTCTTGGTTTAGAATTATTGACAGAAATTTCTCTTACTACTTATTTTGTTTTTTGACTAATAGCTGCTTTTTTATTTTCTACAATGACATGAACCAACACATTTTTTTAATCCTGAAGGTAAATGTTTAGCAAATCCTTTTTGATAGGAGAAATATGCACGCAAGGAAATGGAGAACTTAAAAGAATAGTTCTAAATTAAAGGATGTGCAACAAACTTCACAAATAAAAGAATAGTTCTAAATTAAAGCAAATTTTTAAGAAAAGAAAAAAAAAACTAGAAATAAGTTTGGTGTACTATTACAAATGACATTGGAGTAGCATATCCTATTTTAAGCTACCTCACATGCAAACTTCTTCAATGGTGCTATTCTCTTTTTATAATTTTGCCTATTTTTGGGAAGGGAGGGCATTACACTGCAATTGTTTGTTTCCTAAACCAGTTTTCTTAAGAAATACAAGTTATTGAGTTAAAGGCATTCATTTGGCCAAAAAAAAAAAGTTAAAGGCATTCATGAAATCACCCAAACTGTTGAAAGCAACATATATATGAAAGCGTATATAAAATTCAACAAATGAATTGACAACCATCTATGAAAGCCAGTTGGTACCAGCAACAGTAGTTTGAGTGAAGTAAAGTACCTTGGCATCAAAGATACCTGAAGCTTTTGAGACTTTTTCCGCTTTGTAATTGTAATATGTTGGGCAAGTTGTGCAGTAAGGATCATTGCACATTCCTAGTTGTCCAGACCTCAGCAAATGTTCATTTTTGCCAGCATAGTTGTTCTCTGACCAGTCTTTTTCATCCACTCCATTAAAAGAAGGAAATTTTTCTGGCTTAGATTCCACCATTTTTCGGTCTACTATACTTTGATTTGGATAAGAAAAATTTTCAGGCTTACGGCTAATATATAGTGGACCACTCATCTGTGTAACTGGTATTTTTCTTTCATTCCTCAAGGGGCCAGTATGTCCAACAAGATTATTACTTTGATAGGACACTAAGGAGTTCATAGGAATAGAAAGTGAAGCACTCCGAGTCCTGGAACTAAAGGTTTCATATCGAGAATCCTGATTATTTTCTGACATTTGATGGGTGTCTAACAGCATCGGAATCTCATCTTTATCACAAAATGCCATTTCTCATAAATTCAATCTACAAAGGAAACAGAAACTTTTAGATTACATAACAACACGTGCTGCTATATTTTTAGTTTGGCTCAAGAAAAGAAAAAACAGGGAGGGGGTAAGAGATAGACAAAAAACTTAGTCGTGCATATGCAAGATATAATTCAAAGCACTAAGTTCATAATCTTCATAATTCAAATAATAAAAAGTTCATCCCATTGGCCAGCATCACTTTGATATAAATTTATAAAGAGACATCATTAATGATCAGTTATGAATAATTGAAATAGCAAAAGGATAGTTCACAGAGGGGGCAATACTGATGTTCAATTAGTTTGTGAAGTATCTACTCAAAATATATCCTCAAATATACGTCATCACAAAATTAGCATAGATATTTGACTTCTTGGGCCCATACACTCTAAAACGACTTCCATTTTTTTCTCCTTTTTCTCTCCTTCCATGATTTGACAAAGAAAGTCTTATAACCTTAAACCATCAATTTGGCCATGAAATGGGTATTCACTTTTCGAGTTCATAAGGGTGGCCACTTTACATTCTTATCATAACCAAAAAGAATATCTCTATGCTAAATCAACTGTGAAAGACTCATTATCTCATTCTATAGATGTCCCACATTAAGACACATGTCCAAGAAACTACAATCTCTAAATAGATTTGAACCAGACTATTTTCCTTCAAAATATGCAGCCGCCAGATGCTAATTATTATATAGCCAAATATGAGCTGCATCACAATAGAATCTTTGTAGTAGATACTTTTTGTACTTGATTGCATACACATCAAGGGCATTTTATCAATAACAAAATTTTCTCAAGATGCAATTTCCAGTATGGATACTCTTGGCCATCAATGTAGGTCAATTGCTTTACTAGAAAGGAGATTCTGATGAAAAAGCAAAGAAAATTCTTTTCAATTCATTTTCAGGATTGAACTTTCTTTAAATCTGTAAATAGTATCTAGGAGGAAGCAACTTCTACATTTATAAAGGTGATAGAATTAATAATTAGTACTCTAAGAGGAAGCAGCTTCTACATTCATAAGGTAATAAATTATATAAAGAGGACTTTTCTAGTTTGATCTCACAATTAATAATATAGTTTGTTCCTTGCAAACGAAGGTTGCATTTACAAATCATTTGAATTCTATGTTGGCTTCGGTGTGCTGATTTTAATGGTAGTAAAATACGACGGATATCAATACCATTACCAGGTAGGGAAGTGAAGCACAAAATTTTGATGGCATTATTAACAATGCTTCAGGAGCTTAGATAAGATAAAATGCTCAAAAAAGTCCCAGTTAGTCGAAATGCATCAGAAGGATCTCTTACCCGAGACCAACTCTGTATATTAGAACAAGCCTCTTTAATTAGGTACCTATGGTTAAATAAAAAGGCCTTCTGGAAGTCCTATGTTAGCTTCAAAAGGTCTCAACTGGTAAGAACAGAAAACCAAGAAGGCACCTCAGAGAAGCAGCTGAAATGAAATTATGAGCTACTGCTGAAATACCTGGGCGAAGAAAAAGATGCCTGTAGAGGTGAAACTAATATTGCATCATCTTCAACATCCAAATTTTATGAAAGGGGATAAAGCTAGAAGACTGCTTCGAAGGACCATCTGGGTTGAATTACTTGCACTCTAGGAAAGATACCTGTTGAGAAGCAAAAGGTCATATAGTTCGCACAGTTGGTTCTGAGAAGAGTAAGAAAAAAAAAAAAAAAAAAAAAAAAAAAAGAAACAACCACATCCCAAGATAGCACATGTATTTTATAATCTGAGTTACAAAAGGAGTATTTAAAATTGAGTTTTTTCATAGAGCTATTTTTTCAAATCTTCGAGATATTCATCATTAGATTGAAAATCCTCCAGGGCAAAATTGTAAATCATATTGTAAAATCTGAACATTATACCAAACGTTATTGTTCTAACTTAATAATTATTTCAGAGGTCTTTGTGTTTGAGATTAATAATAGTCGGTCTTAGTAGAACTTATGTTGCACTTAAAGATTAAAGAAATTTTACAAAACGGCTAGGACATTATATCATAAGCTCAAACAAAGAAAGTGAAGAAACTCCCAAACCCATAGACTCGTGGGAATAACATGCAGGCATTTTTGGCTAGAATAAACCTCTATAAATCTCAAGGCTACTGTCTTTGTTTTATTTGTTTTTGTCATTATCATTATCCCCTATTTTTTACCAAGAATAATGGTTTTTCACGTATTTATGGAAAAGTTCTGAGAGGGTTGTTTTCCCAGGTTCAATCCAACTCAATACCACTCGGTACCATACTACCTATTACATTTTAGGTTTGATGATCTACTTCACATTCTATATAAGCCTAAAGTGTTTGAGGATTTCTTAGCCTGATGGTTGTATGAATGCAGCACATACATTTTACTGAACACTAATCATTTTTCATGAAAGAATTAGATACATGACTGAAATGCACAAATGAGCATCAATATCAAATCATATGGGATATCAATGTTCTTATTTCGGATACAAAAAGACGTGTGAATGTCAGATGCAGATGGGGTAAGCAGTACAATTCCAGTTTCTTTTCTTTTTCACTTTTGTTGAATATATATCATTAGAATAAATTTGATTCTAAACCGGATAGAAGTCAAACTATAATAAGACTATTGCCACTTGAAGGATATGCTAGAACCACACAACTATTAGGTTTCAGTTTTGTTCCCTGTAATCCTTAGCCTATATTATGAACCAAAAATGGGCTTGATAAAAATGACTCCCTTCAATCCAAATTTCACTTTGGACTTAGCTCAAGATTAAGAAAAAAAGCTTAAACTTTGAGTGCAATTAGTAATTTTTACAAAGGCTCCAAGTAAACGAGGATGGAAGCTGCTTTGTGATTGCTTGATGCTTTTTACTTGCTAATAAAAGCTAGGTCAAAAGCAAAAACCAATTGTGAATAAAATGGAAAAAAAAATACTAAAATTGAATACCAATTATTATATATATTATATTAAAAGAAAAAAGGAATTTGAATAGTAATTTGGATTTCCATCCATATATAGTTATTTCTTGTTCGTATGAGTAGTTAGGTTTCATAGTGCATTATGGGCGCTCCATTTATTGTTCCCAAGAGTGGCTTAATTTAGCAAATTTCTATTCCTTTAGCACATTAAAACAAAAATAAAAGGAAAAACCTGAAAGAGAGAAGAGAGAAACCTGGTGAAATGCAGAATTCCAAAGAGAAAATCCAAAAAAGGAGACGGAACCACTTTGATAGAAGAAAGGGGTTAGTTTCTTCCACTAGAAATAAAAAAATGGAAATGGGAATTGAAGCAAGGAGATGAGAGCAGGGGGAGACTTAAAGGCGCTGACTGAAGAAAGGAAGAAACAAAAAAAGACTTGGGAAAGTCAGTTGAGACTTGAGAAATACTTTAAAGAGAAGAAGAAAGCGATTGGAATTGGCCCCACTTGCTTTGAAAGATTAGTATTACTACCAGCTTAAGCAGGTCTCAGGTTCGAAACCTTGCGTACGCAGCTGCCCCTGTTGGAAGACTCACCCACTATAATTAGGTGCGCGACGCGGGTCGGATCCGTATTAGTCAAGGCTAAGCCTTGGATACCGGATGGGATACCAAGAAAAAAAATTAAAAAGAGAAAGAGGGGGATTCTGCCTGGTGCCTGCTGCCTAGAGGTGGCACACGGGCCAGTCGGGTCGGGTTTGGATTTTCGGATTCAGATCATTTTTGGGTTTAGTTTTGTTTTGGGTTTATGTTTGCTTTGGGTTTAGTATATTTGGGTCAGATTTTTTCAGGTTCAAGTCAGATTAATTCGGGCTCAGATCAATTTCAAGTCAGATTTTTTCGAGTTCGGGTCAATTTCAGATCAGGTTAATTTGGATTCGGATTCATGTTTTTGCTAGATCATTTACTCTTTTTTTCCTTTTCAGATGACTAATGACATTTACCTTTTCAGTGACTCGTGTAAAGTCAAATCGACACACATAACATATATGATGACGACGCATCCTAAATTATGGATACACATTGTGTTTTCTAAAAAAGTAATGTGTCATGTGTAAAGTCGGACCGATACGCATAATGTATCCTAAATTTCTAATAAGTAATAACAAGTAATTGGGAAAATTAGCAACAACTAATAGAGTAATAATGCTTGAACATTCTTCATGCCAAGAGGACAAGTGGAAAGCAAACTTGCTATTTCAATCCTGCATTCACTAACAAAAAACAGAGCTACCGTTACGGAGAAAAATTGCAATGGACATGGTATGAAACTGTTTTTCTGAGATTATTTTACCAGTCTACAAAGCTTTTTTGTTACATGGCAGTTTGTTACGGACATTAATAAAAGGAATTTTTTTTGTGACATATAAAAGGAAAATTAATTAAGGAAAATTCAATTCAATTAAATTTATCAAAACTAAAATTTAAAAAGTGCTAATTTTTGAAAGGGGAAAAAACCTAAGAAAAACAAGTGCTATCAATTATTTAATTTATTAATTTTTTATTTAATTACAAATTTCCTTATTTATAAATATATTACTGTATTAGTATTGAATTCGGCTAATTTCGGGTTCGGTTTTCTTTCGGGTTTTTCTTTCGGGCTCGAGTTCTTTTGGACTCAAATTCAGACGAGTTTATGTGTTTGACTTTTTGGTCAATCAGGCACAATTCAGGTTCGGGTTATTCGGGCGGGCTTTTTCAGGTCAGATTCATTTTGACACCTCTATTACTGCCCCTTTTTCTATTCTCTTTAGTTTGGCCATCCAAAGCCAAAATTAAGTCATCTTGGCTAAGTAATAATCCTAGACCCAGGTGTGTATACACACCTAGCTAAATAACCCATTCAGGATATAACGTTCGTCGAAAAATTCAACTAGCTACCAAACGTTACAAAACTGCCAATTCAAGATATAACGTTATCGAAATGAATCAAATCAAATATTTTTTAAATCATATTTGAAATATAATAAAATTAAGTAATAGATTTTCTTATTTAATTCCCTAGACACCCAAGTTTGGGAATTAGGGTTATTTTCATTGTTCTTCTTCTTCTACTACTCACTACAGTAAAAACTTCCATATACCCCGCATGATTTTACCTTATGTTATCCTGCCTAATAATTAAAATAAGAATTTAATTACAGGTTTATCCCTTAGTTACAAATAAAGAGAGTTTACAGGGTAAATCTTTGTTCTTATGATATTATTAAATATTGGTTTTAGAAATTATAGTAATTTTTCCTATGACACATCAGGCAGGATATTAGACGATAAAATTAGGCGGAACAAATAACATTACTCCTAATGTTTGAATGTAGTATTGATTGTTGACTAAACAAAGGAGTAAATTAAGCGTAATAATCCTTATGTTTTGCTAGTATTAATGTCTTTAATACGAATGATTAAAGTTTTAAATTGTATTTTTAATTTTTTTAGAAATATTTTATTGCTAATTATGTTTTTGACTTTTTTGTTGAATTTCAAAGTAGCGATAATAATACTTGGAAAATTATACAATACACTATTAGTGGAGTTTAGCATACTACACATGCGGGGTTTAAGGGTTGATACACTACATCATTTTCTTTCTATGGCTGCAAAGATATGTGAAGCCAAAAGAAAATTATATGCAGCCTTTGATCAAAGGCTGCAGTTTTATTAGTGAATCCATAGCCACTGTATGGAAAAGTTTGGATGCAAAATTGAGAAGTTTTTGATGCACTATTAGTCTGCATCCTTAGCTCAAATGGATGCAAATGTAAGACATCTAATTACAATAAATATGTGCATTCATTGCTGAATGAAAACATGTATGAAAATTGATTATGCTATTTAATTTCCATTGCATTAAATTGTTAGGTATATATACTATATATTATTTTTAGTGACTATGGAAATTACTTAAAGGCCAAATTGAGGATTAATGTGGTGCCTCCTTTTGGCTTTTTTTGGTCTTTTCTCACTTTTCGGGTGACTAAAAAGGCACTCGATGAATTTCCTCCCTTACTTTTCCTGCTGCCCTTTTTTGTAATTTACTATTTTTATATTTATGATTAAATGTGTTTTAATTACATATTAATTGTGTGTGGATATTAGGATTTACCGGTTCAACTCCTCTGCCGGAATTCCAAAGGATTTGTGCTATAAATGTATCTGCAATAATGGTTGATTTATGGGTAAACTATTGACATTCCAGTTTTGTTTTCCCTTCGTCTTCATTTTTATTTGGGTGTGTTTCTTCTTCCCTAACATTTCTCTGAATTTGTTTCACATGGACTCCGTTATGTTTCCTAAAATTTCCAGGTGGACGTTGATAAGATCCTTCCATTTAATTGAGCAGTGCCTTAGGATGGCATAACCTAAAGTGGGGAGCTTTCACTTCTCACCGCAACATTTTGAGGTAAATTTGAATTTATTTGTTGATTATATTATTTGATACTTAAATTTAACATTTCCTTATTCCTCTTTTATTTTACAAAAAGTTTTTTTTTTATTTATCATTCGATTTCCTTTTTATTGAGGTTTTTATAAGTTGCTTATGTTTAGTATATTTCCACATTTCCAAAAGCATATTTAGCAAATGCTAAGTACAATAATTTTGTGATGCATTGTGTAATATGCTCCTGCAAATGTTTACAACTAATTCAATTTTCCTACGACAACTATACATGCTCCTTGACTACAAAAAATTAGGTCTTGCTTATGCAGAAGCCAAATTCTTCCACCTACCCGAGTTCATTAATTTAGCAGTTGCAATCAAGATAATCAACATACATTTTAAGCAACAATTAATATTAGCTTTATTTTGATGAATTACCTAGAGATGGAGTAGAGGTAATGTACTTTTAAAATGAAAGAGAAATCATGTATTTTGCTTTATATATGCGAATTTTTTGTTTGGATGTATGAGTTTCTGCTAACTTATTAACTTACAGCCAATGCAATATCTTCTTACTAACCGACTTAAACAACTACAAAAAATATAACCCTAATAAGAAATGACTGCAGCGCAAGCGCAGGCCGCCCTGCTTGTATTAAATCATTTTTCTTCTCATTGACAAAGCTATTGACAATAAATATCATCATATTCATAATCAAATTTAATTTACAAATTAAATCAATATTAACAATCACACTTGATCACTGGCTTTAAAAAGAATCACACTTGATCATTAACTAAAGTTCAACTAAGCTGGCCATAGGTTAACGTCCAAGAGCCATAATAAGCATGGTACAAATTCAGATTTTTGTCCACTCATCTTGCAATATACCAGTTTTGCCAAAATAAAAGTGAGACTTCCTTCTCTGGTAGCCTCAATCCCCCCTTGATCCTTTTTGAGTCTCCATCTATCAAATAAGGAACACAATTAAAGTGTTTGAATAGCAGGGAAGAATTCCAATAGCTAGGATCATTCTAGAATAAGGTGATATATTTGATAGCATGTGTGCAATATATGAGACATGACAATGAATTTAATCCCAAAAACAAACAAAGCAAGTGCAGAAAGTAATAGGATACCTGGGAATTCGTAGACTATAGTGCTTTCCATATTTTGCATGCAGATTAATAGAACGATCAGCACATAAGAATGAAAGCTTTGAATAGTCATCAGCCAATACCTATAGTAAATATAGTAAAAGGAGAACAAAATTGATCATGTACACATGGCAGGTAAGAATTGTGAAAATATACAAACTGATCTTCAGATTTTGATATGAATCTAAATTAGGTGTCCTTATGAGTTGCAGCACTTAAGGTTTGGAAGAGGGCATGACAAGAAATGAAAGAAAGAGAGGGATGAAATATATTTGCATTTATATAAAGTACCAAATCTTAACTCAACTTTCAACTTTCAATAGCAGGAAAAACAGTATCATTCCAAGTTTCTATCTTAAGCAAATTGAAACATTTTTCAAATATGCACCCTCTAATTTTACTTTCCTATATGAGACAAACATAGTCAAGTCTTATACTATCATTTCATATTGGAAATGATAGTATAAGACTTGATTCTATTGTAATGTAATTAAAAATTCAACAAATGAGCAGTTTACATTGTTGGTTAGTTGAGTAGACAAGCTTGACATTCAATTTATTAACTATGTATTAACTGAGATGGGATTCAAAACTTATTCAAGATGACTTCGCATTTCTTTTATTAGAGTTATTCACTTGATGCATAGTGACTGATAAATGGAAAATTGTTAAGAAAATCTGGAAAATACAAAGAAATGGTAAAATGATCTCATTAAACATTTTGGTTTCATGTTAGTTAAGGTTATGTTTGGTTGCACAACCTTGTTGTTCAACGTATCTCAGTTTCGCTAAATTGAATCTAATTATACAATAAGAGTTTAGAAGAAATAAAATCAATTGTCAACACTCAAAAGCATGGTTTAGATCATCAAAACTTTCCAACTCTTTTTAAATAAATACACATTTCAATTTCAATTGTACATAATATTTACACCACGGAAGCTCAATTTAAGATAGAACTAAGTAGTTGGGGGAAATGGAAAACAAGAAGCTGAAGTTGATAAATATACGGAGAGTAGGCAGCTTCTGAGACAAAAAAAAACTGGGGATAAAAGAATGGTCATAGTATATATACTTGTATTTTTGGTATTTTCAATTTTCCTACTTTCCATGTTTTATCTCTGTAATAAAATTATTGGAAGGCTCCTTCGTTCCCCTTTTTGTTGTAACTTCGAATATCACAGAAATTAACCAAACAAATAATTAAAGCAAAAATAACAAAGCAAATTTTCTTGTGGACCTATGCCACAAATCTCCACTATCAAATCAATTAATTACAATCAACAATCATAACAATCTCACTAGCAAACTTTCAATCTAATCAACCCAACACCATGGGTGATTCTCTCACAACAACATAAATCTATCTTAGCTTTCTCTCTCTCACAATCACACACACACACACACAAACTAAAACATAAACTGCTTCTTTATACTAACACAAACTTAGACTCCAAAAATCCCTTTCCTATTAGGATTCTTGTCCACCAATAAAAAAACTCTAAAAAATCCTAATCCAAATCTTATTAGGAATTGGGTCAAAATCCTAACAATCTCCACCTTGACTCAAATTCCTTCATCAAAGTTCCACCCTTTAACCAAATCCACAAAAGTAACTTTCTTCTTTGTTGGCAAATCCACATCCTTCTTCTCAATTTGATGTGAAGATACCGATCCATCTCCTCTAATTGTGATTCCAATCAACTCATACAAATTCTTCGAATTCTTCACTCCTTTCATCACAATCATCGAATCTTTGGTGATCTTCAAGCCTCCACCTCGGCAAGAATATCCATAACCCAAGCTATCCAACTTTCCAAGCGAAATCAAATTCCTTGTAAAGTTTGGAACATACCTTACATTCTCAAGCATCTTGACACTTTGATCGAGTCAAAATTAACCCTATTTTTATGATCATTTTCCTATACTTTTTGGTATTTTTAATGTGTGATTTTAACCTATTTTGTAAGTATTTGTGTTTTTAGGTCTTGAAGAGAAGAAAAGTGGAAACTTGTTGTTTTTCTCTATTTTTGGAGCTAATTTGATGACTTTTTACACAAATATGGACTTAGCAATTTTGAGTGAAGATTTAGAGATTCGAAGTTCGTGATTGAAGATTTATTGAAGATAATTTCAAGATATGAAAATCATTGAAGAATTATTTCAAAGAGCAAGAATGATTGAGCTTAAATCGCGAAGGAATGAAGACATGCTATGGAGAAGCCTTGAAGACATGGACTTTTGAATATTTTATATGGGATAATATTCAGCCCATATGAGCCCACAATTGGAGTCAAAATCCCAATCTGTGCCGCACAAGCCCAAGGAAATATTCAATTCTCGCAATACTAGTCCTAGTTGGATTAGAATTCTGCATAGTCTCAGTAAAAAAACCATAACTTTTGACTCAGACCTCCAAAAAATGCGTGTGAGTAGGCATTGGAAAGAGGACTTCGAGATCTACAACTTTGCTTTCAAGCCCAAAGCCAGTTCTTCCATCTTTAATCCAACTTGGAGACCAAGTCAAGACCTCTAAACCGTCTTAGGCTCTTCCACTATAAATACTCACCTTATGTTAGCCATAGAAAATATATCAACACAATATACAATTTCTTTTCTTCTATTTTTCTCTAGTTTTTCTTCTAGTTTCAAGAGGGAGTGTCAACACCTCTCTTTGCTTAGAGAGGTGTGATATCCCTAGGGTTTTCCAAGGGAGATTTCGGCCCCAAAGCTTTGTAAGTTTTCTTATGCTTCTCATGGATTTTTCCAGATCCATGAGAAGCTAAATTCTTAATACTTCTTATCTTTTGGTGATTTTAATCAATTAATTATGGTGAGATTTGTGTTCTTATAATTTGATATTTATTCTTGATTGACATGTTTGTTAATCTCTGTTTTATATTATGATCATGATTGTTAATGATTTAATTGGCCAGTAATGATATAATATGATTGATCTATAGTTAAATCAAGCGTAAAAGCTAATACCTCAAGTTTGATTGTTGGTAATAAATTGGAGTCAGTCTAAGAAACATCCAATGAGATTGGTAAACCTTATAAATTCTTGTTTGTAATAAGCTTGAATTAATAGATTTGATTATACTTGATATGAATGAGTTAAAATTGTTCTTAATGCTTTGTTCTTAACAATTTCTAAGCCTTAATCAGGAAATTGATTGTTATGAATAAAAGGGATAAATTAAGTTGGAAAATAGACCTTTTATCTAGTATACATGTTAGGGATTTCTTACGAGATTTCTCTAAACCAATTGTTTAATTGAGAATAAAATATTAAATTCATCTTTTAAATCAAGGATCCATAGTTAATTTGATTGATTTCTACTATTGGAGAATAAGTATGCTTTCTTATAATTGTTTTCCTTATTAATTGCCAATAGTTTAGATTTAATTTAGTTTGATTTATTTTTAGTTTAACTGCTTCTCTTTATAATTGGTATTTTTAATCCCCTATTTTTGAGTGATTCTTAGAGATGATTTATCTTTGGATAAGTCTATTCCCCTTCTCTGTGGGACTCGACCCTTCTTGCCTTATCTACTTAGTTAGAAAATTATGGGGATTATTTGTGATTTGCTGACGACCGTTCACACTTCCATCATGCAAACGAAGTTTCACACTCCCAATGCCTTCAATTCTTTCTTCACCATTATTAGCCATGTAGACAGACTTATCACACTTCTCAAGCTTCGAAAACCATTCTTTCTTTGTGCAAATATGTTCAGAACAAGCAGAATCAAACGACCACATATCTCTAGTGTCTTTCTTTTCCTTCTTGCACCATCAAAACAACATCTTCATCAAAATATTCCCTCAGTATCAGTAGCAACAACATTAACACCACCCTTATTCTTTTCTTTAGATTTTATGAAATCCCCCAAATTTTCCTTTAACTTCTTGCAGGTGGCTTTTATGTGCCCCATCTCATGACAATAAAAGCACTCCTTATTACTGAAATCAACCCTTGGCCTCGAACTTGATCTTCCTCTTTCATTGAATCTACTCCTCGATCTTGCACCAGTCTTATCTTTTCCATAAGTTCTTCCACGCTCGACCGTGAGAGCACCATTCGCTTCATCTTTTTTTTTCAATTTCTTTCAATCTTTCATACTCAAAATTGTAGAAGTCACATCTTGCAAACTCAAGGGTTTCCTACCAACCATCAAAGCTCTAGTCACAGGATCATACTTGTCGGTAAGAGAATTAATCAACAAAACTGCTTTATCAACCTCTTTCATGACTTCACCCACACTAGCCAGCTGAGTAACCAATCTATTGAACTCGTTTAGGTGTGTCTTTAAACTTGTTCACACCTTCATCTTCAATCCAAATAATTCTCTCTTCAAACACAACATGTTAGTAATCGATTTTGACATATAAATCGACTCCAACTTATCCATCAACTCCTTTGGGGTTTTCACATCTAAAAGACACCATACTTAATTTCAGTAGCAAGATTCAAACGAATTGTACTTACTGCTTTACGTTGAATATCTCACCACATGTTCTCATTCATCGCTGCAGACTTATCAGTTTCAAACGCATCTCCCAATTCTTGTTGTACTAACACATCTAGTATCATACTCTACCACATCTGAAAACTATTCGTCCCATTGAACGACTCAATCTCAAACTTCAAAGCTGATCTGCTGCTGGTGACTGCCATCTCTAATCAACCAGGCTCTCGATACCACTTGTTGTAACTTCGAATATCCCAGGAATTAACTAAACAAATAATTAAAGCGAAAACAACAAAGCAAATTTTCTTGTGGACCTATGCCACAAATCTCCACTATCAAATCGATCAATTACAATCAACAATCATAACAATCTCACTAGCAAACTCTCAATCTAATCAACCCAACACCATGGGTGATTCTCTCACAACAACATAAAGCTATCTTAGCTTTCTCTCTCCCACAATCTCACAAAAAAAAAAAAAAAACTAAACATAAACTACTTATTTATACTAACACAAACTTAGACTCCAAGAATCCCTTTCCTATTAGGATTCTTGTCCACCAATCAAAAAAACTCTAAAAAAATACTACTCCAAATCTAATTAGGAATTGGGTCAAAATCCTAACACTTTCCTTTACAGTTAGCTTCACTTATGCTTTTATTAAGAGATTCCGTGGTAAGGATACCATCGGCGATATGTTAATTTGGCATGATGATGTGGTTTATTGTGAACTCTCCTTCTTGCTTCTGACTACAAATTCATAATATACAAAACCAGATCAAGAAGTTGGACTACAAGGGTTACTTATCGCATGTATAGCAAACTATGAATTATGGAGGAGTGAAAACAAATCAAAGAACCCATGAAATCAATCTTCTAGAATCTAAAACGGCAACCCTATGAATTTCTTGCAAGGATCTGAGTAACTGAAACACAAATTTGTTTACACTTTATACAATCATATAGGTTATCAACTTGGAAATAGGGAAGACATAAACAATAGAGAGCTAAACTAAACTTCAGTATAATGTTCACAAGAAGCATGCTTAACTCAACTTTAAATCCGATTATGATTCTACTTATGATATTAATGTAACTCAAGGAAGTTATTTTACATATACCTAAACAATTTTTTGCTAAATGCATTCAACAGAGGTTCCTAACATGATCAAAGTCAAACAAAATTTAGAATATACTATCAACAGCCAGCAACAGTATTCTGAAACTAGAGTGAAACGCAAATAACAAGAAAGAACCGTTGTTATTATAGATGAAGATAAGTACTTTATCTTAATATTTGCACATACCAAAAGGTAAAAAAAGGTGGAGAACAAGTCATTCCAGACCAATTTTCCATCAAAACTTTTGAACAATTTTCTTAACATAGCATAGCAAAAAACGAAATGGAAAATTTTTAAGAAAATCTGGAAAATTTTAATACAAATTTCTTAAAACTTTTGATCAGTTTTCTTAAAATTGATCCAAGTTAAAAACGAAATGGAAAATTGTTAACTATAAAATTGATTTTCCAGATAAAGTTTTGGCCTGAAATCACTTCAAGAAAATTTTTAATACAATTGTCCATTTTTTCATTTTCCATATCATTTCCATTTGTATTTTCTTCAAAATTTGGAAGATACAAAAGTTTAGTTTTAATTCTTAACAATTTTTATAAGATTAACAATTCAAAATCATAAATTTACTTCAAAAGTTTACCTTTAAACAAAGAACGATCATTAAAAAATTTAACAACAAAAGGGAAAAGACAAAAACTTTAACAAAGGGAATCTCAAACATGAGTATGAAGCATCATCTTTAAGAGTTGATAACGAGTTGAATATACGTCAAGTTGGGTTGTCAGGGATTTGAAGTGTGTTGGCTGAGTCAGGGTATAGATTGACAAAAGGAAGAAAGGAAAGATTTAAGAAAAACTCTCATTTTTCAAGCTCAGTAGAAAACGAAAAGGGAAGAAGAAAATAGCCATCCAAAATTAAAATGGTAAGAAAAATAGCAAATATGGTGAAACATATTTGGGTGAGTAAATTTCAGCTTAAAATCCACGTGGGATGACGGAAAGTGCAATTTAACTAGGGTGTCCATCGGTCGGGTTCGATCCTTTCGGGTCGTAACTACTCCAAAACCGAGGAAACCAAGGGATATTTTTTGGGACCGAGCACCGACTCGACCTTGGTAGGAACCGAGGGAAACCGACTTTGTCGGTTTCAGTTTAGTCGGTTGGGTTAGTCGGTTTTGAAATTCATCGCTTGCCATAGAAATGCCATAAACAGAGTTGATGAAATGCAAATGAAGAAGTGTCATTTTTCAATTATTTCACCAACATCCTTAAAAACATATAGCAATATAGCGTAATATTACCAGGAGAAAAAGCAAAAACAAACCTCAGCAATAAACAACAACAGCAAGGGTAGAGGGGATCTCCTAGACAGTATTTTTCACATTTGAAGTTCTCACAGAAAAATATAAAAGAAGCAAGAGCACAATATATAAAGGCAAAAACTTCAGTATATTTAACCCAATAGATAGTCAAAACAGTCAACATCATAAACAAATTAACAAAAAAAATAGCCTGAGTTTGATAAGCCATTGGGTAAGCTTGGCAGCAAGATGAAATGGAGTTTCGTTGGAGTGATTTCGTTCCAAAAGCAAGCCTGGGTTCTTCTAGGCTATCATCTTCGTAGCTTCTACGTTTCCCACGGAGGCCGCAACACTTAGAGTCGTGTTTCCTTGGTAGTCGGTTTTCCCAGTGAAGTTGCCCATTTTCGGTTGAAACTCTCGCTTGTCGCAGAGACCTTGACAGGTAGTGAACAACGAGTCTGGGTTGAAGACTCAAGCTTGTAACAAACCCAGAATCCATTATCACTTATCAGAGAAGGAGAAAGAAAAATTTCAAAAAAAAAAATCGATTTTGGGTTTTAGGTTTTGAAATTGGGGAAACTTAAGTTTCAAATCAGAAAATAAATGGAGGAAAGGGAACTAAGGGAAGAAGGAACCAAAGGATTTGACAAGTAAGAAGAAGAAATGGCTTCAAATTGGAGAGAAGATGAAGAAAACAGATAGAGAAGCTTTGAATCGGAGAAGGAGAAGAATAAGAAGACAAGAAGACGGCGGTGAGAGAGGGAGAGAAGAAAATGAGGGTGGGATTAATATTTATATTTAGGTAAATATTTAATAATACTAATTAATATATATTATATTTATTATTATTTTTATATCAAAATATAATATCGGGTTCTCGGTCGGTTTCAGGTCTCTATATCCAAAACCGATCAAAAACCGAGACCCCGAATATTAGGTCGGGTTGTAACGAGCAACCCGACAGCATCGAAGGGACCGACCCATGAGCCCCGAAACCGGAAAAACTTGTCGATCTTTTCGATCCGGGTCGGGTTTGGATAGCCCTAAATTTAACACTTGTGTATTTTACTTGTTAATGGCAAATTAAAAAAGGTACTAAATTGAATTTATAATGTTTGGTATCAATTTGAGCCAGTTTTGACGTTTAGTATCAAATTGAGATTTCCTTTAAAAGGTTTGGTACCAAATTGAGATTTTTGCCTTATATTTATAGTAATTAATTTACTAAAGGTACAATTTAATCCCAAAAAAAGAGATTAAAGGGTAAAAAGCAGTGGCAAAACTGACCTAACTAACTACATAATGATTGATTTATTTATGTATACAAATATGAAAGTTATCCACAAAGTTTGCAGGAAGGCAATCACAATGAGATACACATTGTGGCAATGCTTACCAACGGCCATGATTCCCTTGTTTCTAATGCAAACCATACAAGGCTTAGTTGTAAGATTCTTATTCAGACATTTCTGAGAAAATGAATCAAACTACATTCTTTAAATGATAAACCACCCAATTGCAAGCTTACATTAGAAAGCTAAATGAGAGAGAGCTCAATGGCAAAGCTATTTTCCAAATGCATAGACAAGTCAATAGTAGTGGTTCAAGTATGTTGTAGGTGGAGGAATGCCTCCATCAATGACAAATGAGAAATTAGGCTTAATTTTATACCTATATATGAAATATGAATATAAGTATAATTTTATTTTATTAATCAATTTCCAGTCAAACGAAGTTCCTGAAGAAATGGGAACATAATTTAAAAAAGATCTAATGGTGAGGGCTCTCATGTAGCCTCGATTATATTTAAAATTCAACAGCTACTCCGCTGGTAAAGTTGAAAATTGCAACAACTCATCTCTAGCATTCTCAAGATTTCTCCATTTAGCCTTGATATTTTACTGATACAAGGGAGTAAATGTCAAAGCTCATCATGGCCAACCTATAGGCTAAATGTGAACTAGTTGAAAACTAAATTTACTTAACTGGATTGCCTTAAAAAAATTGTCAAATTGTAATAAATGTAATGGTAGACTTTTAGGAAGCTTATTCACCACAAGTCGGTTTGTAAACCGATATAACTATGGTTGTATAAAGGAGCAAGCCAAAGCATTGTGGTGTAGTGTGGAGTTGTGTCGAGCAATTCTAAGTGACTGAGTCGTGGTGTAGTAGAATTGAGTTGAGTGTAGAGTTTGTGTGCTGTAATAGTGAGTATAGCAGTAAGCAAGGAATAGTTATCAAACAACTACACTAATGAGCGAACACCCACAACCACTATTGACACGCGCCAGAAATTTTTGAGTTGCATTGCACGCGCGCGGAAATTTGAAATCAATTTCTGATACGAATCTAGTTGTTTTAGATTCAAATCTAGCCTTGAAAATCTATCAAACTCGACTTGAACTCCTTCAACTTCTAGATGAGTAGATCGATGACCTTCACAAGGTGATTCCTCGTCTTTCGTCGGCCTTAAGTCTTCAATTAGACTTGCAATTGTCAACTCAAGAACACAAGATTCACAAACAATCAAGTTATCACAACTTAATTATTTGCTAGGACTCTACAAGATTGAAGAACCCTAAGTTTTGCTCAAACTAGAACAAAGAAGCTAAGATAATCAGTTTGGGTGAAAACCTCAATTTATTAATCAACTCAACTTATGTTTACAAGAGGGGGTTGATGCCTTTATATAGGCATAGGGGAAGACTAGATCTAGAAAATAAAACCTAATTTTCGTCCAAATATATGGCCTAGGGTAAAACTAGTCCAAACCCAACTAGGAAAAGGAAATAAAGACATAATTAAACAAGGATTGGACTTAGTCAAACAAGGCCCAACCCAAATAACATCCAAACTTATATAAATAAGCTAATCTAAGATAGAATTAAACCCACAATGGCCAAATTACAACTCCAATGGCCTAATACTCATCGATTTCAAGTAGAGTACATAACTTGGAATCGATGGGAATATTCCTTTGGTGATGTTCTCCAATGGGCTTCAAATGAACTCCAATGAGGCTCAATAATGCTTCCTTGAACCTTTTAGCTCTTGCTCTTGTCATTGGACCTAATGGCATCTTCAATGGATCAAATGGCATCTTAGGCAATTCCAATGAGCTTGAAACCTTCTCCAATGAGCTTGGAACCTTCTCCGATGAGCTCGGAACCTTCTCCAATGAGCTTGGAATCTTCTCCAATGAGCTTGGAACCTTCTCCAATGAGCTTGGAACTTGCTCCAAGCCTCCTTGCCGCATATGCTCATCCTCTCCATGATCTCCATTGAGCTCTTCAAGACCATGATGAGTCCTTGGTGCATCAATTTCAACCCACTTTCGAATCAGCGGGTTATTGGTTATGCAGTTCTCCGCCCTGAACCGTCTCCCTCCTTGGTAACTCCGATTTCCTCTTTGATTTGATCCCTGATTTTCAGGCTTTTCCATGCTTGTGGGTTCAATCCTCACGCACTCCCCCATTTCATATAAGATTTTGGATTCGGGAGTGGATTTAGTCACCTGCTCCCCTTCTTTTTCGTTTATCTGTTACCTCCTCGATTCTTTCTTAGTTTCTCTTTCTTTAATCAAAAGCTCCATCAGCTTTTGGTTTTCAATCTAGATTCTTTCTTTCTTGGGTTGAGCTAAGGCGATGGATTATTTTTTCCCTCCTTTTAGAACCCTGATTCACTGCTTTCCAACTTCATCGGCTGAGGAAAGGTGATGTTTTCTTTCTTTTGTGATTTTTAAGTGAAAAATTTCTAAACTTCCTTGCTCTCAAACTGTTTGATGTTATGCTTATGAAGTTTAAAAAAAAAGATCTTTTTTGGTCTGTTTTAAGAATTTTTGTTAATTTTCTTGAAACTAACTCTGTCACGGATTGTTGCTGGTCTGATTCCATCCTTTTCCAACAATACATAAAGTTTGTAAGTGCCCACAATTTTCCTTGAATCATACATTTTTGGTGGGGATATCAGGTAAACTTTGTATAGTCATTTTTCTTTCCCTTTTGCTTATCAAAATATATTATTATTGTTGTGTCAAGCTATGCAAAATTTGGTGTGCAAATCTGGTTGATTCAAGTGATAACTACTTCAACCTTTCTTTTTCTTGGTATGGTTGGATTATCATTTAGCTCTTTATGCAATGTTTGGTGATTACAGGTCTTGAAGATGGAGAGCTTATTCATGGGGATAATTTCTGTGTTTGAATGTTGCATGATAGTCTTAGTTACATCTTGAACCTTTTAGTTCTATGCATCTAAATAGAAAAATTTGAGTTAATGTTGTTGCATTTGTACCGTATGTTTTCAGCCCTACATGTATTGACCTTTTGAAGGCCTATAGATGAGCTGGTTTTATCAATAGTATGTGCTTCAGTTTTATCTGGCAGTATTTGTTTTTAACTAAAGTGATCATGGTTTCTTCTGCTACCCCTTAACCTTTTGTGAGTGTTACATGCATGCTTGCTAAGCTTCCTTTACTATCAAAATGGGAGACCTTTTATCTGTTGGTCTTTGGAATGCCTCCAATTGATAGATTGATTAACACTGTGATTTTCCTTTAGGCTAATACTAATTACTAATTATGATGGTTGTAGCCCATGCTAGGAAGCAACTTTTCACCAAAAGAGTCAGCCTAAGTTATCTCTTTATGTTTGTCTATTGTTAGATATTGGCTGTTTTTCTTTAGTATAGCCTGCTAATATGTTTAGTATTTATGCTACTTATGATATGGTTATTCAGATGCTTTGCCATTTGTGCAGAGGAAGCAACTGCAACACATCCTCTTTTCTTTACTCAAATCATGACCAACAAGATTGCGCCAAGCATGTGTAAGTATCCATAGACTCGGTTGTTGCGGGCAAAGGAGCAACGAATAGAATCAAGTAACTTCATCTTCCTTCTTCCAAGAAAAATTTCATGCGTTTAAGTGTTCAACAAAGAAAAACAAGCTCTGGTGTTAAAAGGGTTTTGGTTAGAGTGTTCATGACATTTTACAGATTTTCAGTATGTTTTAGGAATTATTAATAATCGGTAATTGGTATTGGATTTAATTACTATATATACGTTGGGTATTTGCAATTGTTGGTTACTGATTGGGCTATCTATGCTGCCCATAATATAAATGATTGGGTCTTCTATTCGTATTGCAAATGAGTGCATATTAAATAGAATTTGAATTGAGATTAGCACTTTTACTAAAAATATAAGGAAAACTGACACTTAATTTTAACTGATTCAAAGTTAGTCTGATTTGGAGGTGGCACTGCTTATCTGAAACCATTGAGTCATTTACGGTTATGAATTGTGATACAACATTGAGGAATTGTGAATGATAGCTTGATGTTGCAAGTTTTAAATAGCCAAGTAACAACAATGTGATTTGTGAATAAGGTTAGATTTATTTATTTTGTTGCCGTGAGTACTCTTACTGATGGAAGGAAAACCCACCATATACGAATTAGGTTGCAGTGAATACATTTCTTTGTGTTTGTTTTATTCCCTTTTTGTATACTTCCTTTGTCCTTTTTGGTTTCAGAGGGTTTTACTCAATGTTCATTGTTGATGTATTCCCTTCTTATTTAGATGTTTTCTTTTCTGTTTGTTTGTAAATGAGGAAAAAGCAGATAACCATCAAAACTATGTGGAGAGGAAACACCAATTTCCTGCCATGGTCAGTATCCCTCTTCTTTTGTAATATTATTAATATGCCCTTTTAATATTTATGCTTTGGCTAGATTTATATGCATTCACTTTATTTTGCTTTCTTAGTTAACTTTTCATGAAAAACCCAAGCTCCTACTTCATTGTGCAATGAAAGTAACGATGCTTATTATAAAATTCATTGGCATATTGACAAGCACTCTTGGCATGAATTTGTTGTTCAGTCACGTCTCTCATTTGTTGTCTTGCTGTGTACTACTAAATGTGATTATAGATATGCTTAAGCCTTAAGTGGATAACTAGTTTGCTAATTGTTCTCTCGGTGCCAATTCTTGATCTTTGAAATGTCTAAATTAGCTATTGAGCATGAATGATTTAATAACCAACATTCATATTTGGTGCAACTTAACTATCCCTTTTCATGGTAATACTGCTTTCTTTATATAAGGTTGCAGTCTTAAGATGTGCGGCTAACCTTAGCTATTTATATGCCCTGGGTAAATTACTATATGGAAATTGGTTTTTTTTATATGTTTTCCTCTTTCTTGACTTTTAGAGTTGCAATTGAGTGAGAGGAACACATGCTGAAAATTATACTGATGCTTGGATTAAGTTGGCCTGACCTGGATTCATTTTTGGTAAGAATAGAAATTATTGATGCTTGGGTTAACTTAAATGTCTAACTGAGCTAACTCTCAGTGTGTATTTATTTTGTCGCCTATATTTCTTATGAAGATAAAGCCAATCAACATCAATTGTTCTAATCACCTTTAATTCAATTCCCTAATTACTTATCTAAATCCTGCATCATACAAAAGAAGTGTTTGATATGGTTCTTGGTATTTTACTTTATGTTTGTTCATGCTATTGTAGGTGATGAGACAATTGCCTCATCCCAATAGACAAAGACATGTCTACTGACATGTCATGTTTAATGGATGCTTCTTCTTCAATTGCAAGTCATCAAACTGTTGTCCATTCCATGTCTTGTGATCCTACTAGTGAATGTGGCATCTGTCAGTGATGTTTATTGTACTGTCTAGAGCTTAAAGTGATGTTTGCATTCCTGTTTTTGTATTGCATACTTAAAATAGTTGACCACTGTTCCAAGCTGCATAATTCAATTGACAACTATTTGATAATCTGATATTGCTTCTTAAATAATCTGAACTATCTAGAATTGGACAAAAAAAGAAACTACAAATGGAATGATATATAAGGATATGTTTTGCTGGCATGGCATGGAAAACAAAAGCTGGATTATTAGTTCAATGTAATTTGTTTTATTTTTTGATATTAAATTCCAATATTTATATAAGATCTCCTTTTATGAAATTAGATTTTTTGGTTTCCTTTTGTGAATTATAGTTGTAGACTTTCTCTCAAAGAATAGTGTATTTTATAGAGTCTTTGATCAATTTAAGCCAGAGCTCTATGGTGGTAGCAGTGGCAGTTGACCCCCCTCAAAGTGTTAAAGGGAAGGCGGTGATAGATGCATTCCATTTAATCAACTCACAAAGCATGTGGGTTGGTCAAGAGCCATGTCAGACAATATCCAAGCTTGGGCATTTTAAGAAGCCATCTATCTAAGTGAGTTCCAACCTCCCTATTTATTTCCATAATTATAATTTTGTCCTTTTAAAATTAAAAAAAAAAAAAACAAGTCCAAGGAACTGTATAGTAATGAGTTTATTTAGACAATTTCCTTATTCACTTATGGGTTATGAGCTTAAATTAGGTTGTACATCGTTCCATTTTATTTAGACAATTTCAAATTCCAGCATTTGCAACATGAAAGAAGTGCTTCTTTCCCATGATGCTGATGGTGCTTATTATTATCTTATTTTTTTGTTTGCTTCATCATATTTGACTACATTGTGACTGAATTAAATTTGTTGTTGTTTTCCTTCCTAAAACTCATTGAAAACAGGTGAAAAGATGAAGAAATTGGATGCTTTGGACTTTATTATAGATGCCAAGAAAGGTAAATATAGCTTCCTATATATGCTTCCAATTTGAAGTTTGGGGTTTGCATATTTTATTGAATTATAGTTTTGGTTGGATGAAGAGTTGATCAAAATGTCTCCTTTAGTTTATTTTATGGTTTTTTGGTTGTTAATTGTTTAATTTTTGGACTTTGTTTTAAGTTCAATTGTTAAATGCAAGAAAATAGGTAAAAGAAACCCCAATTTTAATTTTTTTAAACAGTTTATACTGAAGAATTGTGTGTTTTAAGGTTTGCATTAAAGCAACTAAATTTGTGATTTAGATGAATGGTATGGATTTGAATTCTTTTTTGAGTGTAAGTTTGGAATTTTGGTTTGCAGTAGTTTTTCTTTGTTTTAAGGAAAGTGGGTTGTTGTTGAATTAAGAGATGGATAGCTTTATGTGTTTAGTATTGATTTATGTAAAAATATGTGAAAATGGTGGATCAAGAAATCTGACAAGCATGGGATGTCTATGATTCTAGGTGGAGGATCCAAAACTAAACTGATATAAGAAAATGGTCCAAATAATGATCACCTATAAAATTTACACAGTTTATTTATGTTTGTACAATTAAATAGTTTTTGGATTTGAATTCTTTTTTGAGTGTAAATTTGGAATTTTGGTTTCCAGTAGTTTTTCTTTGTTTAAAGGAAAGTGGGTTGTTGTTGAATTAAGAGATGGATAACTTTATGTGTTTAGTAATGATTTTGATATATGTAAAAACATGTGAAAATGATGGATCAAGAAATCTGACAAGCATTGGATGTCTATGATTCAAGATGTTAATAAGGATTACAATCCAAGAAACCTTTCATAACTTATGCTATTTTGAGAAAATTGGGTCAAAATTGTCCAAGAGAATGATAAGTTGATATTTTCTTCACAACTGTGTTTTGGGATATGATTTGAAGCACTAGAGGGATCTCTTTGTATGCGACTTTGCTCAGCTAAAGTTTAGTAATTCTTGCTAGACTATTAATCTGAGGTAATTTGCCCTTTCATAACAATATTTCTCATTGTTTAGTAATTTGCTAATCTTTAAGCATACATAGTGTTGAAGAAACTATTGATACTCTTAATTCCAAGGGAGAGACTGATAAGGTTAGTTTTAGAAGCTAATATGTATGTTTTCATTGG